>JAUOBV010000010.1:2891599-2907253 GCA_032360425.1 Rubia occidens
GTGGCTAATCGGTGAAGGCTTAGCGGGTAAGGTTGAGCGGTGGTGGCGGGGTGACGAGGGAGAGGTGGTGGCAGGACAGAGGCAGAGCAAGGATAGGTGGGAGAGTGGTGAGAGAGAGGTGGCGCAGGGGCTAGGGTTGAGCAGTGGTGGGGGAGAGGTGGAGCACCGGCAAGTTCAGGTGGTGGTGGGTGAGAAGGAGGGGGAAGCGGCTGGGCTAGTTAGGTGGTGTGTGCGACAGGAAGCTGGTGGTTCGTCACTGCTAATGGCGAGAATGATGGGCCGAGCTATCGGCGGGGGGTTTTCTGGAGCAATCGGCAAAGGGTTTCAGGGCAGGCTATTGCCACCCAGGTTGGAGATGGTTGGGGAGGCGGCAAAGGGGGAGGGATTTGCAGAGGCGGCGATGGAGCACTGGTGGTGCGGCGGCGGAGCCCTGGACGGTGGCGGTGGATAGGTAGCGTTAGTGGTGGCGGCAATCAGTGGTGAGAAGGTGCGTGACGGAGATGGTGGGGGTGGGTTTCTGGCGGGGAAGGGTTTCTAGCTACGGCACGAAAGCTGCGCTAGTGGCTAGTAGCGGTGGTTTGGGCGCTCGGCGGCGGCGAGTGTTTGAAGTTGGAGAAGAAACTTAGCGTTTAGGATTGAAGAAGAAGTTTAGGGTATGATGGTCATTCTACTTTTAGTTTAGAGTTTTTATTAAGAGAGGAGTATTATGTCTTTTCATTATTAGTCAACGTTAGATTTTCATCGAACAATGCCAAAAATCGGCCAAATGGTTAAAATTGAACATTTTGACAATCTTTAGGGTCACTTCTGCACTTTCACATTTTACAAGGTCATTCTTGAACTTTATCAATCTTATAGGGTTATTTTTGCACTTTATTATTTATTCATATTACACATATCATAACTATAATATTTTAATATAAATTTATTTATTAAATTTTAATATAAATTTTCTATAAAAAAAGTGATTTTAAACTAGTTTTGGAGATATAAGTGGGATTAGTACAGTTTGCATGAAGTGGATAAGGAGACCTAAGTGGGTGATGGGCGGGTATGAATTTTTTGTAATATCCGATGGGGCGGGGTGAATTTTAAAATTGTAACCGCCATGGGTGATATGGCGGGTGTGACCGGGTGTGAAAATTTTAGGTGAGCAGGGTATGTGTGTACCATAATCATACCCGCCCCACCCGACCCTATTGCCATCCCTACCCACCATAAGCTTCGTTAGAGTTGGTTTCGGCGTGCTCGTGTTGTGCTTATACCGTATTTTTGTACTGGTATAATTTAAGGAAAAGTGCCAAAAAGGATTCTATTAAATTTTGAAAGTACAGATATAACGCTGTAAAATTTGAAAGTGCAAAATTAACCTCTTTTTTTTTGTAAAACTATGCAATTATACCAATTTTACCAATTCCTGGCACTGCCTCAATGAAGTCAATGTTTGACCAAAATGAAACGACAAAATTACCCCTGAACTCAAAGTTGAAAATGTAATGACAATTCTACAGCGTTGTGGATGGAAAAACCTGGGCAAAATAAAGATCTGGGAAAAAAAGAAAGAAAAATTGCAAAAGAAAATATGTGTTTTGTTACTAAGTAGGAAGGACATTATTGTCTTTTAATTTTTTTCAATAGAAGGGTAAATTCAATGATTTCTGGCCAATTTGACCGTTAACATTTCAATTAACGAAATACAGGGTCATTTTTGCATTTTCAGATTTTACAATGTTATTTTAACACTTTATAGAGAAAAGTGCGTTTTTAAACCTATGTTTTCCACTTTCGACCAAAACATAGGGTTAAAAACACACTTTTCTCTATAATTTAAGGTTAACTATGTGTTCGTTTCTATCATGCTTAGTATTGTCGTACTCTCAAAATAAAAGTTGGCTCATGATTTACCCACATGACACATATTTTTTGTGTCGTGTTGTGCCTGACCCACGTGTTGAATCATGTCGCTTTTTTACTGATTTGGCTATGCCGATGAACCAAATTTAGTCATTTTTCTAACAATTTTTTTAATACAAACATAATATAAATACATGTACAATAGGGGAAGTCTCACGTCTTTCCATAAGTTTATGGACATGTCGCTTTATTTTTTAACTTTAAAAATGTATTTTGTAAAGTTTAAGTAAGTACTCCCTCTGTCACAAGGGATTCTGCAGAGAGAGAAGACTCTCCTCATAATTTTCCCTGGGCCCCACCTGGTCCACGTCAGCCACGTGAGAGCTGTTAAATAAAAAAAAACAAAGGCTTTAAATAGAAAATTGAGGGGGTAATTTTTTCCTCCATTTCACTAAAAATTAAATTCCCACCCAATTAAAAGGCTGGAATGACGTCAAGTACAAGTTACGAGTTACTGTTCACATGATCAGTAACAAAAAGTGAATCTTACATTTTTCACTGCCTATATATACAACTCTAAATCTGTACAAATAAAGAACCCTAACTTTACATTTTGATAAAAATTTCAAACACTCAAAACAAAAAAAAAGGTCTGATTCTTCTTTCTTTCTGAAAAACCCCAACCCAAAATTGTTGGGTTTGGTTTGGGGAATCCTCAAATTTGAAAGTTGCAACCTCATCGAGCCGTCCCGAGCACCTGGAGGGGTTGATTGCTCTCAGATTCTTGCATATTTCCTTTCTCTATTTGGTTTTTTAAAAATTCCATGGCGCCGAGGGGGAAGAATCTAACGAATGAGTAGAGGTAGCACTTGGGTGATATCTGTTAGAGCAGCACCAAAATGTGAATATTCAGCATTCGAAAAGGCACGAGGCAGCGGCGATGTTCAACTGCAACATACGCACTGTGAGCACAATATGTTCTATTGTCCGACCTCAAATGGCAGTAGGAGCATCACTTGATGTGCGTCATCGGATGATTGGTCTCCCTCCGCAAAATAAGAAAGCCATCGACCTTGAAGCTTTGAGGGAACTGTATGCAATAAAAAGATGCACAATAAGGGGTACAACATGTTTGCAGATAGGGAAGAGTACAATCCAACGAGCAGTAGCTGCGAAGATCATCAAAAGCAACACAAACAACATTCAACCAACTCTAACAGAGCACAACAAGGTATCTCAAATGATTTTTTGTTAAGAAAAATTGGTTGTAAATCTAAGATTCAGTAACATAGACCACATAATTCACATAGACTATAAGTGGTTCTATTTAAGCTAGCCAACAGTGAGATACCTGCTGACCCCAGGTGAGTTGGAACCTTACTGCACATGCAAACATAAGTCTCACATACCAAAACTATTGTTTATGTGTGCGGTTAGTAGACCTATATGGGGGAAGATGACATATTATTGTCTATGGAAAAATAGGCATGTTTCTATTTGTGCAAGATCAAGTTGTTATTAACAACAGCAAGAACAAGCCAGCAGGCACAATCGAACAAGTTCCGGTGTAAAAAATTACAAGAGATGTAACAAGGCCAAAAATCATCAAGGAAGTAATCCCAAGTATAAAAAATAAGTGGCCAACACACATTTTACGCAAGTACTTCAACATTCAACAAGATAATGCGAAGTTTCGCATAAAGATTACTGATCCTGATTTCATAGCTGCAGCTAATAAGGATGGATTCACAATGTAAGTCAACCAGCTAATTCTTCTGATTGTAACATTCTAAATCTAAGGTTTTGTTCAATCCATTCAGTCATATAGCAAGAATGCATTATCAAATGTAAGCCAGCTACTAGAGGCAATGCACTCAACATTCGAAAGGGAAGATTTAATGACTCTCAACAAAGTATTCATCACACATCAATAATCCATGATTGAAATCCTTAAAGCAAGATGATCAAACCGTTACAAGATGCCACACATGAACAAGGACAGACACATAAGGGAATGTACACTACCAAGGCTACTGCAAGTGAGTGAAAAGGTGGTAAGGGGCAACATTGAACACCTTATCACTAACGAGGTTGTAGATGAATACATCATTCCATTGATGCTAGGAACATTCCACTTTAGGTGTGAATGGAATGTTTCAAAATCAACCTCGATTAAATGTTTCTTTTCTATGTAACATTAACCACTTTCACCTTTTTTTGTTAAGATCTATTTTTTGTTTTCAAGCTATGGTAACATGCAGCAGAACACCCAAACAGTTAAGGAAATATGCAAAATAACTAATTTTTCCATTGATTGTTAAACCATGACAACAACAAAAAAGGTAATCGAGCACAAAATGTGCAGCAAAATAGGACAGAGAGAAGATGCAAAGGCAACCCGAGAATATGCAGCAACATAGGCAGCACCATAGTCAAAATGGAAGATGCAATAGGCGATACGGAAGCTGCAAAATAGGTGACAAGGAAGATACAAAAGGAAACCCGAGGATATGCAGCAACATAGGCAAAAGGAAAGATGCATAAGGTAGTCCTAGATGCAGCACATAAGAAGCAATACAAAATCAGGAAGAACATAGGCATGAGAGGACAAAAGTAGCATCAGAATAGGCAACTAGAGATGCATAAGGGAAGATGCAAAGCAACACAAAAAATGCAACAGCAAAATCAGCATCACAATAGAGTCACCTCGACAGAACAAATGCATCAATGGAGTCACTAGCTTACATGTCTGAATGAACAACAAAAATCATTCATAGGAACCAATGGTTAGCATAACCGGCAAGGTTCAATCAACAACAAAAATTATTCGTAGGCACAATCAGAGTTAATATAACTCATAAGGCTCAAGTGACAACACAAATAATTCATAGGCACAAACAGAGTCAAAATAGCCAAAGAAATTTTTGACTAGTAATTATTCCAAAGAATATTATTAATTCCGCAATAAAACCACTCATACCCGAGTCTCAATAAAAAACACAAATCATTCATAAGCACAACAATCACATATGCCATTTGAATATGGGCACTAACATGCCAACACCACACACAACCATAACTAGGAACGAATAGATGTCACCTATATAGGAGACCTATTTTTTCTTCAGAACTTGATAATTGCTGAAACATTTCCAGGGATTTTGATCAACATTTTTTTAATCAACACCTCTTAACTTGTAGCTTCCCAATAAACAAGCTGCAAAACAAATACGAAAATTAGTTGATATTAAATAAAAATGAAGGTGAAAAGCAATATCAAAAGAAACCCTAATCACTTAACTTTTTTTGAATTTGGTCTTCACTGGGAAAATGACTGTGGGATTTATTTTTAAGACCTCTTCCGACGACGATTTTCCCTCAACCAAGGATACAACAAGTATAGCATTTTGTTGCTTCTGTGGTAACTATCGTCAAAGTTGGTCTCTAATCCGGAAGCCTCAGGAACCATCACTGCCTCTACAGTTGAGGACGACGGCCAGGCACCGATAGCGTCCAACATCGGAGGGGTTACTGGTGGTTCACAGCAAGCCCTAGCTCTAGTTGGGTTTCGACCACCAACCTCTATATGCAACTCATCGGCGGGACAAAGGACCTTGAGCGTAACGACGATGATGCCTAGAAGTGATAGATTTGGTCCACCAAGAATGATTTGAGTCTCCGGCACCACAACCGCAGCGTTAGTGGCATCAGCTCTCCATGTGGAGGTGGCATTATCTACCTCAATCTCTGGCACAACCTCTGATTGGTTATAGGTGTTGGAAACGTAACAGGAGGAGCAACGAGAGCAAGAAACTCTGGAAGAAATTGACAGTGAAGCCATATAATACAAAAATTGGAGCAGGGAAGATAAGATTTCAGCAAAAAATGATAGAATCGCAAGAAAGAATAATGGATTAGATGTAAAAGTGGAACTAAGGTTTGTAGAGAGAGGGGGAAGATGAGAGGATTTCAGAGAGAAAGAAATGAATTGGATCTAGTCAAAATGGGGAGGACGCATGTGAATTAAAGAGGAAGCTTTTCCAATATCCAAGGCCAACATTGATTGGAGGATAGTGTCGGTTAGGTGTAATTAGAGTTGGTTTTGTTTTTTGAACGAAAAGTAGCTAGGTGTAAGTTTTGGGTTTAATGTCAAGTGGATTGGGCTGATTAGTGTGTGTTAAGTTTGGATTATTGGTAAATTGTTAAAATGACTAAGGGCAATTCAGATAATTAAAGTTTTTTTTGCCAAATAGGGAAAGTTTAAAACTATGCAGAACTGCCTGGGATAGCCCAAAAAGAAAAGTTTACAGAATTCCTAGGGACGGGGCGAGTATTATATTTCATAAGTTAAAATATGTAATAAGATGTGTTTAAATGTGAAAATATAAGAAATATCATAAATATATCATTTAAAAAGTAATTTGTTTAAATTTAAAATTTGATTAAACAAATGCAATGTTTAAGTTAAAAACACAACATAGTATATAAAATTTAAGCACATGCCACCTATCAGAAGACCTAGGGAAGGGTTCTTTAACACCCTCATTTTTACCCCACTTATACTCCACTTTACTCCATATCTCGGCCCTTCATCTATTCTAATCCTGGCCATTCAATCATTAAATCTGATTTTTGTACTTAATTAATAATTCCTATCAGGTTTGGGAGGGGGCTTTGGAGCTGGGATAAAATCGTTTTCATACTAAGTAAGATCATGCTGGTTATTTGCGTGAATCGGTTTATAGAAGAAAAGAAAGCCAAGGAAAGATCATATGTGATGGTTTTTGTTAGATGATTCATGTCAGATCGATTACCCTATTATATCACTTTTTTTTTATTTCTAGAGAGCCCAACACACAAAAGAGGGAAAATCCTAACCAGCTAAGTATATGTTGCAGAAATACCCACATAAGTCCATAACAATAATTGTTTATCCCAGATATTAGAGTAATTATGAAAAGGAACAGCCAGATTGCTAAGCATAAAGTTCTATACATTTATAGCTAGATCACAATTATTGAAAATATGATCAATTGAGTCAAAATCATTAGCACAAACATAGCATCTTGACACAATAGAGATATTCAAAAATTTCATCAAAAGGCAGCCGGCAATTCAAAGGTTTCCACATGAAATTGTTTATTTTCATGTGATTCTACAGTTCCAGATCTGCTTTAGAAAAGTAGATGTCCGTATTCTGTCACATAGTAACTCATAAGCTGACTTAAAGGTAAAGTTCCCATGTTTTTGAGGTTTCCATATCATCCTGTTCTCTCTGTTCTCAATCTGAGCACTATGTAAAAATTGTGCAACCAGATTAGGAATTAAAA
Organism: Rubia occidens; assembly: GCA_032360425.1. NCBI lineage: Eukaryota > Viridiplantae > Streptophyta > Magnoliopsida > Gentianales > Rubiaceae > Rubia > Rubia occidens. Next base: position 2,898,784 of record JAUOBV010000010.1, read on the forward strand.
TTGATATAGTGGAAAAGGACGAGGATTTTTTATTGATGAAATGAGCAATGGTACAATCCAGAGGTATGTTTGTTAGCTCCTGGTTGCATATTTATGAGATTTCACCAGAGTGGGTCCAATTTGAGTCTCTGAAGTTAGCACTCCTTCGGCCATGAATGACTAGTGAGTTAGCTTCAGCCAAATGTTCAACACTAAGAATCCTCTTGTAATTTTGAGAAGTCATATTTTGTGTTGGAAGTTCTCATATAAGTTGTGACCATAGGGTTTTACCCAATTGAAAATTCCACCATAGCTTCATCGAAAAAGCTTCGATTATTTGGTTTATATTTCTCAAGCCCATTCTATTCTCAGTGAGGAGGAAGTTGAGTCTTTTCCAGGATCCCCAAGCTCTTTTCTTCTTGTCATCCTGTTCTCCCCAAAAGAATTTATTCATTTTTTGAGTGAGTGTCTTAATTAAAACTTTAGGGGGTTTGATAAAAACCCTTATGTGTCGTGGGGCAAAACAGAGAACCGATTACAAAAGGGTTAGTCTTCCAGCATCACTTAACCATCTATTCTTCCAGTTGAGAAGTTTAGATTCATAAGTTTCTTTGAGATTCTGGAAAAAAAAAGGCAGATTTAATCTTCCCATGAAAGATAGGTACATCTAAGTATGTGAAATGGATTGATTCCTTAGATATATTCAATACAGTGTCTATCATATTGGACTGAGCCTGGGTAGCATTTTTGCTGACATTAAAACTATCCTTCTGGTAGTTTATCGTTTGTCCAGATGCTATTTCATTTTTTCCCAAAAAGGCCCCTATCCTAGTGAGGTTAAGTCTGGTGACCTTAAAGAAAATGACAGTGTCATCTGCATAGCTTAGGTGTGAGCTCGGGATGACATTGTGTGGAAGTTGGTATGGCTGAATTTTACCATTGAGATAAATGAAACCGAGACATCTAGAAAATGTCTCAGTGAAGATGTTAAAGAGAAAATGTGATAGTGGGTCACCTTGTTTCATCTCTCTAAATGGCAGGAAGAAGCTTGTAGGATTGCCATTTATTAGAATGGAGAACCAAGCATTGGTTATACCATTCATGATTTTCCTAACAAAAGCTCCATGAATTCCAAACTTGAGTAGGATGGAATTTAGAAAACGACTCTATCAGATGCCTTAGTGAGGTCAAGTTTGATAATTCAATTTGGATTTTTTCTTTTTAAGTTGAGAAATCTCATAATCTCTTGTAAATAAATTACATTATCAGAGATTTCATTGTTTTTTCATAAAAGCTGTCTGCTATGGAGATATTATAGCTGGCAGGATTTTATTCTCTCAATCATAACCTTTGATAGGATATTATTGACCATATTATATAGGCTAATAGGTCGATAATCATTGAAGTTTGAGGGAGTAGTTTTTTTTTTGGAATCAAGGTAACCCGAGTAATGGTAATACTTCTCGGGATCTGAGTACCAGATAGAAAGTCATTTGTGGCTTCAAGAATATAATATCCCACAATGTCCCAACAGGCTGTAAAAAATGAGTGTTTTATCAATCTGAACTTGGAGCACCATTTTGGTTTAGGCTGAAAACAGCTGCTCTAACCTCATCTAAGGTAGCACGTTTCATAAGCTGGGCATTTTGATCTTCTGAGATCACTGATGGGATGTGATTTAAGAAAGGTTTGTAGTATCTACTAGCTGTGATGTCTTGGTCACTAGTTAGTAAATTTTCGGGAAAATAAACCTTAGCTTCTGAGCCAATTTGGGAGTGGTTTTCAAGCCATATTCCTTGAGAACTTTTAATTGTAGAGATTATTTAGTCTAGATCTTTTCTCTTTGACTGTCTTATGGAAATAAGCAGTGTTTTGATTACCTTCTACGATCCATTTAACTCTGTTCTTCTGCTTCCAGAAATGCTCCTGCTCCTCTAGAGTCCTAAGTAGGGACGTTTTCGCGTTGTTGAGGCTGATAAAGCCAGTCTGTGAGTTAGAGTTTTGGAAATTAATTTTCATTTTTCTAAGGTCTTCATAAGCTTTGATGACATTTTCATCAATATTGCCAAATTTTTCTGAATTCCATGTTTTCATAATAGGTTTAATCATTTTTAGTTTAACAAAAAGGCTTAAGAGGTGTGGCTGAGAGGTAGGTAGTGCCCAGTTATTTTTAACAAGGTCATGGAAATTATGTCAGAGCAACCAGGTGTCAATGAATCTAAACGGTCTGGGGAAGGATTAAATTTTACTGTTGATACTCACCAGTAAAGGTGTGTGATCAGAGAAGAATCTATTCAGAATCTGTATGGAGGACGGGGGGAAGGTTTCTCTTCATAATTGAGTGCAAATGACCCTGTCTAGTCTTTTGAAAGTAGGAATATGGAGTATATGATTAGTCCAGGTAAATAAGTTTCCTACTGTATAGACTTCTTCTAGGGCATTTGATGACATAAAATTATTAAAATCAACAATGCTGCCAGAGTTGAGGGTTAATGGTCTTTTGTATTCAATGATTAGGGAGATGATATTAAAATCTCCAATCAGTAGTCTTTTATTATCTTGTAGATTATGTAGGTCGGACCATAGTTCATGTCTACCTGTTCTATTTGTTAAGGCATAGATAAAAATAATTTCCATGTCTAGGTTAAGTTCTGGGTGGGAGAAATCAATCATTGGAAACTGATTACTCTATGGTGGTAGAGTCTCCTGTACATAGTAATAAGGTGTTTTGCTTTTAGAAAATTAATTATTATAAATCACATCACATTACTATAAGGTGATAGAGCCTACTATATATGTTAATATGGTGTTATGCATTTAGAAAGTTAATTATTATAAATCACATCACCTTACTATAAGATGACAAAGCCTCCTGTATACAGTAATATGGTGTTATGCAATGATAATAACAATCATAAAAGTTTTAGTGCACGATTTATTATACCCATTTTCTGAACTTACTTGATGAAGACGGAGAGTGATCGTGCTAATAATGTGTTGTAAAAATCACTAATTTTGCACCAATTAATTAAGAAAGTGGTAAGGAACTTTATAATTAATGGTAGAGATGTGAATGATATGGGAGATTGATATTGACACTAAGGTGAAGAGGATGGTGAATAAGATAAGGATGAGATGAAGTGAAAATGTGAGGATGAGAGGGGTGTTTTCTTCATCTTCTTAGGGGGTATTACACCATTACAAATTAGAGCTATCACAACACTTTCTTTGCAACTCTTACTTCAAGTGTTACAATAGCTTATAAAGTGTTACAATCAACTTTTGAAAAGTGTTACCTAAATGTTTAATAAAGATTAAATAAGGTTTAATACCAAACAAGGCATTAACAAAATCTAAACTTTATAAATCCTACTTAAAATGTAGGATTTTGCAAAACCTAAACATCAAATCTTAAAATGGTTTACCAGGAATTCCCTTTTAAAATTGTTTACGAGAAATGACTTTAGTTTGATTCCCTTTTAATTTCATATTCCAGAAATTCCTCAAAACGTTTTCAGTCGAACCTCCGCATGAAAACACCTTCCAACTAGTATAATTCTTGTTCATATAAATGTTTGACTTTTGATGATGATCCAATCAATTAAGTAGGGAGTTTTGATATAAAATTGATGGTGGACCTTGTTAATTATATGTCTTCTCCACGTATACCACATGCATATCCTTGACTCTTGGGATGTTGCTGTAGTATGTAATATGTTGATTTGTCCTCCCTCCAAGACTCCGATGTACAGTTAATATTTCGTTAGTTACAATTAGTTTTTAATAATATATACATGAATAAAAATATTATGATGTTTGATTTTTTTAAACTCATTGTAAAGTAAAAATTTTAAAAATGTATACTCCTTTTGTCAATTACTATATTTGTCCCGCAAGTATCTCATTTATGAGTTAGAATACGATAATCTGTATCCGTCAACTATGTAATATATTTATTAATTATAAGGCTAATTGTAATAGTAAGGTAGATTTTGATATACAATCACTTCTGCGTAATCTGTATTTCTCGTTATTGCACGTAAGTAATCGGACCAATTTGGTTTTTAGTAACATGCCATGTTCGACTTAGTGCTTTATAATAAACAAGGTGGTTAGAATTTGGGGTGTCACGGAAGATGGAGACATCAAACATAATGTATGAAATTATTTTTGTTGAATTGAATTAAACTAAAAATAAGTGTATTGAAAATAGTAATAATATGATTAAGAAAAACGTGCTTTTATAACTCTACCTAACCAACTCATATAAGTGGCAAGGTAATTTTTTTTTAAAAAAAACTGTCTTTCTATAGACATATGGAAAGATGAGGTTGAATTAGATTTATAGAAAGGTAAAAAGTTTTAGTTGTAATATTAAATTTTTTATTATGCATCGTTTAGTTCTTATAAGTTTATGACTCGATTAAATCAACCTGAAAACTTTATCTTAATTTCTTCTAATTTGCAATCTAAACCTTTGTCTTTCCATAATTTATGGAAATACCATCTTTCAAGAGATGGACTCAAGTGCCAATATAACATTTTGATAATTGAAAGTGCAAATATAACCTAGATTGCATGAGTAAGTGCAAAAATACTCATTCCGATAACTTTTAGCCAAAATTATGAGAAAAGACATTTTTGCCCCTAGGAAAAATGAAACAAAGTTAAATTACTATTATACCCTAAAAATCACCTTCTCCTTCTCAACATCTTCATTTTCTCTGATTCTCTTCATCTTCACCATCTCTACATCTTCATTTCTCCATTCTTCGATTCCCTCTGATTCCCTAAGACGGACTGAGCTCCGTCGGGGCTGGGTGGCCCGATTCCCTTCACCGGACTGGGCTGGGTGACGGGTGGGCTAGGTTTTTATCGGGGGTTGGGTTGCGTAGCGATGGGGCTTCACAGTGGGTGGGCTAGGTTTCGACGGGGCTAGGTGGCATCGCGGCAGCCTAGTGACTGGTGGATTCGGGAGTGGGGGTGATGGCCAGGTGGAGGAAGCGCGATGGAAACTTAGCAGCTATCCAGTGGTGTTTTGAGGGAAAATTGTCCTAACACTTTTATCTTTTAGGTTAAAGGGTATTTTGATGATTTTATGTGTGATCAACGGCTGTCAAAGTCGGAAATGTTGTCTTAAGATTATATTGGCACTTTTATCAACTAGTCGACGTCAACCTGATGGCGGTCCAGTGGTGGCCTAAGGGAAAAATTATCCTAACACTTTTACCTTTTAGTTTAAAGGGCATTTTGGTCATTTTATTTGGGGTTATCATCGATCAAAGTCGAAAATGGTGTTTTAAGGTATCAACTAGTTAGGGTTGTTTCTCATCAAATTGATGTTTTACTGAATTAACCTATGCCAAATTGAATTAAAGTGCAATTAAACTCTGAACTAGATAACGAGTCTATTTCTCATGTTAGCTCATTAATTTTAGAACGGACCTACTATGAACTTGTGTGCGATAAGTGATGATAAAATATAAAAGATTTTATTATGGTGCATTATAATCCTCATCAATGATGATAATTATAATATATAGGGTTACAAGAAATCAAAGTCTAACGAGAATAGGATTCTAAAGTCCGAGGACATTACCATGCATGTATAATCTAACCTATACAATGAAACTATTTATATAAGGTAACTATCATTTATGACCTTTCCTACAAGGAAATGGTTTCTATTTCCTTATCACCCTCCCTCAAGTTGGAGCATGATAATCAAGAATGCCCAACTTGCGAAGAAAATTATGAAATTGTTAATCGTTAAAAAAATTGGAAAAGAAAAGAAAAACAAATCACCATAGAACGGGATTCAACTTGAATAGCGGTAGAAGTAACAGTAACAACAATTCAGTAGTAGCCGGTAGAGCAGTATTCAAATTCATTAGTAGTAGTAGCAACAAAATCGGATTCAAGATTCGACAAGTTGGAGATCGGTAGAAATTAGTAGATCAGGTTGAGACAGCAGGTAGCGGTGGACAGCGGCAGTGATGCGAGCATGTTCTGCGGCATCACGGGTGGATTCAGATTCAGGATTCGACATAGTACCAGGATCGGATCAGATCTACGGTGGCAAATCGGATCGGTGGCAAGACGAGGCGGCGCATGTAGTTCATTGGCGGCGGTGCACAACGAATAGTGTCGGTGTGTGGACGAGAAGCGAGAGCAAATCATATAGGCGGACGGCTCGGACGATCACGGCAACCTGGAGGATGGCTGCGGCGGTCGGCAAACAAAAATTGGATGACGGGTACGCGGCGACGCATGTGGCGGACACACGGCTGGTGGCGGCTCGTGGAAAATGATTAAAGATAAGGGGTCCCGGATCTAATCTGTTCTGATATCATGATAAAATATAAAAGTCTTTATTATGGTGCATTGATATTACATCAATGACACCTCTAATCAATGACGAGGATTATAATATATAGGATAACAACAAACTAAAGTCTAACAGGAATAAGATTTTAAACTTTAAGGAAATTACCATCTATAATCTAAACTACAATGAAACTATTTTTATAAGGTAACTACGGTTTATAACATTTCCTAGGTTTCTATTTCCTTATCGAGTTATAACCCAGTATTTCATCTTTCCAATGCACCCGTCTCCTTCTTAGCAAACCACCGCTGCTCCCAATCAATGCATATGCTGCTACATTGGACTGATTCTTTCATCAATATATAGAAAATTAATAGCCTTAATTAGTGGTAATATTTTCTCAGTCAACTAACATGAGAAGATGCTAACTCAGTTTAGATATACTTATAGTAAAGCTCACCGTACATATCATAACATGCGATCCTGCGATTGAAGTAGTCCATGACGTACGTTTAAACTCGAAAAGTCAACTGATAAGCACTCCTTCATTACAAGAACCGAACAAACTGTCTGCAGCCAGTTGGTACAAATAACACCACTGTCCCACAACCATTTTGCACTCATCAAACAATTCACAAAAAATGGCCAAAAGCACTCACATTTTGTGCATTACTCTCTTCCTTTTTCTCTCAACCTTTTTAGCCAGAACAAATGCAGTAACCATAAGTGTTTTGAGCTTCGGTGCAAAACCAAACGGCAGAACGGACTCGACTCAGGCGTTCCTTAAGGCCTGGACTTGGGCGTGCCGGTCTGCGCAGCCGACAACAATGTATGTTCCGAAGGGGCGGTTCTTGATACGGACATCGGTTTTCCGAGGGCCATGTCGGAACAAAATCACTGTCCGGATTGTTGGTACACTTGTGGCTCCCGATAACTACTGGGCTATTGGGAACTCGGAAAACTGGATACTGTTCGTTCAGGTCAACCGGCTTTCGGTCGTCGGCGGCACGCTGGATGCCAGGGGAGCCAGATTTTGGGCTTGCCGGAGGTCAGGCGGGAACTGCCCACAAGGAGCAAGGGTACTAATTCCTCCGTTTCAGCACCATAGATTTATGTGTCAGTTTTTTTAAGGTGATTAATAATTTAGCTATTTCATTAATACCACTTCATTCACTATGAATTTTCACTAGAATATTAAATTCAATTAATTGAGAAATCATGCTAATTAGTAACTTCAATATTGAACATGGCCAAGTTGGCCAATTGCACATATGTTACGTTAATTTAGTTAATTAGTAGTCACTTTAGCATCCTCATACTACTCTCTCCATCTAAAAACAATTAAGGGTACACTTTACTACACATGTACGATGTCTCACACATGCTTTGTAATTATTGACTCGGTATCAGTAAATTTCAGTTTAATTGTATTCATCTGTTTTGACTTTTCTAATTAATTGGTGTGCAAATGAATGCAGTCTATAACATTCAATTGGGTGAATCACGGGTTAATCAGCGGCCTAACATCCATAAACAGCCAGTACATGCATGTTGTGATTAACCGGTGCAACAACATCAAGGTTCAAAACGTGAAAATTGTTGCACCAGCCTCGAGTCCAAACACAGACGGCATCAACGTCCGGGCATCGACCGGCGTCACCATAACCGGCAGCAACATTCAGACCGGCGACGACTGCATATCGATCGGTCCCGGAACAAAAAACCTGTGGATGGACAGGATATACTGCGGTCCCGGACACGGCATTAGGTAACCTAGCTAATTTTCCTTCATTGAATAGTTAATGATACTGTTTTATGAGACAATGATTGATTTTTATTACAGCATTGGGAGCCTAGCTAGGGACTTCAATGAAGCTGGTGTGCAGAATGTAACGCTGACGAATTCGGTATTTCGAGGATCGGACAATGGGATCAGGATCAAATCATGGGCGCGGCCTAGCACTGCTTACGTTAACAACATTCATTTTCGCAACATTGTCATGAACAACGTCGCGAACCCAATCATCATAGATCAGAATTACTGCCCGAATAACCAAGGCTGCCCTCGCCAGGTAACCGAAATGATGATCCCAGAAATTCATTATGCCAAGTATTGATACCATGACTACTAACATTTGCACCATTGATTTGAACAGACTTCTG
>JAUOBV010000010.1:2950761-2966218 GCA_032360425.1 Rubia occidens
CTACAGCTTCTTGTATATGGTGAGGGTCAGGTTATGCCTAACACACTTGCAGTTCTTGAACCGAACTTGGAGTATTCACTGACTGTCAGTTTGAACACGAGTATCGAGTCTGGAAGAGTAAAGGTCATGATGGACAGATTTCTGTACTGATTCAGCAGGGAACATGTTTACAAGGACACAGAATTCAAGCACAGTTATTCATCTTGGTAAGGATGTTCATCAGTTCATGTGATTAATCAGTAAAAATTTTGTAGTCAAAACTATTATGATGTGATCATTTTGTTGCCAAACATTAGACAGCAGAAGTGTAGTATATGTAAACCTGAGTACTCATGTACCTGAAAAGATGGTTAAGATCGAAAATAACAACAGAAGTGTGTTGGCAACTAACAAGATGAGGGACTTGAGGATCTGTGTGTACTTCTTGAAACCGGTTCTCAATACTCCTGCTGAAATTATGGCCTCACTCCATACAAGCAATGGCTCCTTAGTTCCTGTCCATAACGATAACGGTACTTTTGGCAAGCGCAGATTTGGCTATTGGGTGAGTCATGCCGGTACTTTTTATTTGAATCTAATTGTTATTGCTGTTCATGTAACTTAGCAACTCCGTTTTCAGGTAAGAAATGTATCAGACTATGCCATAATCTCAGTGCGCCTGGACTCAGAACGGGTTATAACGCGAATGGGATCAGTTGATCCTGTGGAGCAACATTTCTCTACGGTACGTGCACCAAAGAAGGAAAGAAGTGACTAATATATGAACTAAATAGAGCTTTTTTTCTTCCTTAATGCTGTATACCTACTTTTTAACATTTTTGACATGAATTTTCATTGCCTCAGATTCTAGAAAGCCTGCTGTAAAGTTGCAACCCAGTTCCCACACAATAGTAGGAGATGATAGATTTTGGGTGACGATTGACTTCATGGAACCTGTTTTTGAATTCAACGGTTCTCGCATCTCCATCAATGGAGGAGAAGTGAAACAGTTAACAACTTGACATACATTTTTCGAAAAATCTTTTCAACTGTAAATGTATTAGTTGCAGAATTTTAATTGTTGGAGAAGAGATTATTTTGATCCCTATTTTCATGCATCTATCCAGATTTTTTGAAGTGAACAAGAGTGTCTACAATGTAGAAGTACAACCGAATGCATCCGCATGTAATGGACTTATATCCACTAACATCCCAGAGAATGTTACACATGATATTTCTGGAAATCCCAACCTCCCTGAGAAACTGGAATTGACACATTGTAAGGAATTATTTTTTAATAAAAACTGTCTTCTTGATAATTCCATCCCTTAACTTGTTTCTTATTCTTCATTTACTGACGCCGAGTTTTCTGCAGATCCTCTTTCTCCTGGATTAGAAGCGCTTGCAGGTGTGCCGACAAGTGCTTTTGCTGCTACCGCTTTAATGACTGGATTTCTCACAGTTTCTACTGCTAGCCTTCAGTCAGCTGGAGCATTTCCTCAAGGATCTCCACTTCTGTCTCCTGATCCAGCAACAAGTGTTTTTGTAAGTCCTTGTCATTCCATTGTAAGTCTACTGAATTTTGGAGTACATATTCCTGACCTGTACTAAACTGTGACCTCATTTTCCTTTTTGACAATGAGGAAGAGAATGGCTGGTCACATTCAGGTGTATGCACTATCTAAGTGGTTGGCGGTTGATTTACCGGTTCCATATTCACAATTCACAAAAGGATTACAATGGAGCATTCCTTACTTGAGGCTCCCATGGGAAAAACAACACATGAAGGCCTCATCGGGACCTCCAATGGATTTGATCCCTGATGCAGGAGTTCCAAAGGATTTGATGCATGATGTGGTCACTACGATTCGAGGCCCTAAGTTATACAATATTCCACTCAATCCTTTGGAGTTAATAAAATTCTTCAAGCAAGAAATTTGTTCTTCCCTTTTCAAATTCTTGTTACCGTTCAACATAAACATCAGAACAGTAATCTATTTGCAAAAACAACAGAAGCGAAGATATTCAGATGGTTTGAAAGAGTTTTACTTTCACTCTAGTTAATACTTAATTTTTCTGATTTTGTATCATTTTTCATGTTTCAACTGTCAGGGAAGAGATAAAATGGTAAAAGAGGAATTCTTTACAAATGAAGGGTACATTTTCTGTTAAGAAAGTGATTGACAGGATAATGTCTTGCAAGCACGTATTGCATACGCTTAAACTCCACCTCTCCTGTGCATTTATACTCTCTATATATACTACCAGTACATTTTACTATAAATGTTCCAACGTTTTGTTTGACATTCGAGTTAGTGGTTCATAAGATATGTAGACATCGAGCATTGATGCATTTGAAAATGTGGTTTCACAGAAGGTGGAAAAAGTTCACAAGAAGCATATTCTGGCTGGGGATATTCTATGGAAGTCTAGTTTTGTTGCATGCTATACTATACTTGCTGATATGGTTCAGGAAGGAGGATGAGGAAACAGACAGTGAAACTGATAGAAACCGCGGGCCACTCTTTTTACCGCGATTTGAGATCTTTCTTCTGCTTCTTGGATTACCTAGTCTTTGTGAAGCTTCAACATCCTTGGTTAAAGGTATTTGGAAAATGTTTTTGGTTCTCATTTTTTAAGGAAAAACATCTCTTTCGCTTACTTCTTTTCTTGATTCATTCAAGGATGGCATAGTCCAGAGATGGTTGTTGGGATTCTTCTGCTAGCCACTGTATTTTTCCTGCTACTGGCATTGTTCTTGTTCCTCTCCATTGGAATACTTACGCGAGAGCGAATTAGGTACAATGAGGGGCCTGGTGTAGAACGCGAGTACCAACTCTTTCACCGGGCTCAAGAGATCATCAAAACTATATTTGGCCCTCGTAAAAAAGGCGAGTGGACACATGGAAAAGAGAATTATAAGCAACATATATCTGTTCTTGGTCCCATATTTGAAGAGTTAAGAGGTCCACCAAGGGAAGAACAAGTTCAGTCTCAGAATGCAGAAAGGAATTATCAGAACAAGCTTTTCGGAGCTTTTCGCGTTTATCAGGCTTTTCTGGAAGCTGGGAAGAAGGTAGCTCTGGGAATTGTGGCCGGCGCGAAGATGGAAGGAAAAAAGTATTCCCCTAAGATCATCTTACTCTGCATAACTTCTTTCCAGCTCTTGTTCATGGTGATAACACATCCATTTATCGCTAGGAGATTGCAGTTTGTGGAGCTTCTCAGCTTTCTGTGAACTTGGAGTCTTTGTTGCCTGTGTGGTCCTGTTGAGCCATGATTCAGATGTAACTGAGAAGTGGGTTGGAATAGTCATGATCGTGCTTTTCTTCCTTCCGTTTATAGCCCAGCTTCTGAATGAATGGTATGGATTAGTCGGGCGTGCTAAGGAACTAGACCCTGACCCTGATCATAAGAATAAGAGCTTCTGGTTTGGTTTGAAAGTGGCATCAGTTGGTTTCCTGATCTTGTTTTTCCCTCGAAGATGGATTCGAAAATGTGTTAAAGATTTTGATGAAATCTTCCCTCCAAAGGACAAAGCCAAAGCCAATACAACTGCTGCTTCAGGAGACACAAGTTCTGTTAAAGAGGATGTTGCTAAGGATCCTAAGATAACCAGCAAGCAAGATTCTGTTAAAGAGGATGTTGCTGAAGATCCTGAGATAACCAGCAAGCAAGATTCTGCTTTAACAAGTCAGGGCCTTGTGGAAGACATTAGTTAGGGGATTCATGCATCATCGAATTTAAAGTTTAAATCTAGAGCATCTTATAATCACTAAGAATGATTGGTGAAGTGATTACAATCTTTGTGGTTGTTTGTTGGTATTAGTAGTTTGTGGCCATGAATAGAGGCAACTGTTGAAATCAATGTGGATAATTGCATGTGCTTTGATCTTATGAAATTAGATGTTCCTTCCATTCCCCTAGTATATATCACTTAAAAATTGCACAAAAGTTTTAAAGAGTTTTTTTTGACAATATTCATTGATAGATATTGGGAAAAACGCCCAACATCGATTACAATAAGGGGCCGTTTGGTTAAAGTAGGGGAAATGAAATAGAATCAAGAAAGGGAAAGGGAAAGAAAGGAAAGGAATGATACTAGATTTCTCAAACTGTTTTTTTTAAGGTGAACCCATAAGAATGGGGGAGAGATTTATTTGGTTCTCCAAGCCAAGATAGTAACAAAAGTTACCGCGATAAGTTTACAAAATAACATCCGTACAAAAGCCTTGTAGAAGGCAATATGGTTGCCTTTAGCAAGTCAAATGTAACTATGAAGGAAAATTTTGGTAGTGTTTCTGATACGTAACACCTCCACCCCTGTGTCGATGTAAATGTTCGGCCAGATTTCCAAATGTTTCCTAAATAGTAAGTAGGCAAAAGATACAAATAGAAAGTGATTGGAATATACAAAGTGTACAAAAGATTTGCTTGTGTCTTCATTGAGATTGTCAAACTTTCTTTCATGCATGGGTTGTAAGCTTCATGAAGCGAGCTTTTCATCTCATCCCTATATAGCTTCCAGTTGTGGTCCAAAGATGTGGAGTGAAGATCTGCAGCGCTGGCTACCCAGTTTCCTTCTTCTCCTGCAAAGAAAAAAGCAAAAACAGTAGCTGCCATACTAAAATTCATGAACACGTATGGATGGACATTGTATTTGATCCAAATTAATGAGCCCCCTAGTTTTCCATTCCAAGTCCTCCCAATTGAAATGCCTTTCTTCCTCCCTGTTAGGTAGGCAAGTTTTAGAAAGGTTATCAGCCGGCAAGTGTGCATTTCTGTAACAAAAACCTAACACGATCTGTTTTAATCTAGATCGAATAGAATGGACAAATTCAAATAATTCCCATGGAGCAAGATCAAGATTCTGTATATAGTTTTTGGCATTATTGCAGTCCGTTTCAATCTAGAAATGATGAAGCCGTAAGTCCAAACCAAATTGCAGCCTTTTTTCAATTGCTTTTAGTTCCGAATGGAGGCGGGGATCAGCCGAGGAGTAGAAACCCTATGCAGCAATGAAATTACCATTAGAATATCTAACTACTAGACCAAGCCCACAATCCTTTGAGTTTTTTTTTAACCATGCAGCATCAACATCGATCTTGAATCCATATTGAGGCTTTTCCCATATATGCTTAGAAATGTTAGCCTTAGGTGGAGGTCTCAGTTTAGGTGTAAACCCTAAATTATGCCAAATTCCATCCCAGGTATGACCAGTGTGGTATTCTTTAATCTTGAAAGACAGGTAGACATCTTGTTTCAAATTCCTGATAATTGTCCTACAATTCGGCCTTATATTATCAAAGATGAAATTGTATTTTTCCTTCCAAATTGCCCAGCAGATGAAGGATGGAATGATGTGAACTAACTGTGTATGCAGGGGGGTAAAACCTTGAAAAGACCAGTAAACAGATAATCTATCCCAGATAGTATTGAAATTTTGGTTAGGCAATCCCAAGGAAGTATGTATCTGGTTCCAGATTTCACACACAAAGCTACATCTATTGAAAACATGGTCAAGAGAATCTACACTAGCATGACACATAACACATTTGGAAACCACATTAATTTTCATGAGAGATAGAATATAATCAAATGGTAGAATAGCATTGGTTAATCTCCACATGAAGAAGGAAATTTTTTTGGGAAGCCTGCAGTGCCATACTTTTTTAAGTGATCTTACCCGGCCTTTCTTTTTGCTTACCAGTTCAAACGCCGATTTGAATGTGAAAACCCCTCTCCAGTTCGGTTTCCATATCATCTTATCATCCCTCTGATGTAATTCTACATTGCTCAGAAATTGAATAGTTTCCAATGGAAGTACCTGCATCAAAGAAGGCAAGAAAGAGTGTTTTGCAGCAATGAAATCTGCTATGGTACAATCCAGGGGGATACCAGATGTATCATCTGGAATTATATCAATAAGAGGTCCCTTTCTAGACCAGTTCGATTGCCAGAAAGAAGCTTTTCCATTTCCATGAATAACCATGGAATTGGCTTGAGCTAGAGAGCCTATGCCATTAATTCTCTTGTAAATCTTTGAATTTCTACTCGAATTCGGTAGTGACCAAAGAAATTGGGTCCAAGGGGCCAAACCCTGTTGGAATCTCCACCAAAGCTTAAGTGAGTAAGCCTTTTGAATGGAATTGAAATCCCTAAGACCTAATCCATTCTCCTCCAAGCTTTCCAGTTTCTTTTTTGACAGCCTTCATGGTTATTCCAAAGGAAATTACACATTTTTTGTGTTAATTTCCTTAGAACAGCTTTAGGAGGTGTAAGAACAGCCAGAATATGTTGTGGAATGGCTAGAAGACAAGATTTAATTAAAACTAGTCTTCCAGCAGGTGATAACCATCTGTTCTTCCAGTTAAGCAGTTTAGAATAAAAAATTTCTAACAGATTTTGGAAATAAGATGACCTAGCTCTACCCTGGAAAATGGGTACCCCTAGATATTTGAAAGGAAAAGACCCGTGAGACATATTGAGTTCATGTTTTACTAATCTAACCTGACTTAGTGATGCATGCTTGCTGATAAAAAAGTTATTCTTGGAAAAATTTATTTCCTGACCTGTGGCAAGTTGAAAATTATCCAAGAAAGCCTTAATTCTAATTAAATTTGTCCTGCTGGTTGTCAGAAAAATGATAGTATCATCAGCATAGCTGAGGTGTGATACTGGCATAGATATGGGGGGCAGCTGGAAATATTTCAATCTTCCAGTAGAGAAAATGAAAGACAAACTTCTGGAAAAAGATTCTATGAAGATGTTAAACAAAAAAGGGGATAGGGGATCCCCTTGTTTGATCCCTCTAGATGGTTGAAAAAAACTAGTTGTTTTGCCATTAATAAATATGGAAACCCATGAATTAGTAAGGTTGTGCATAATATTTCTCACAAAGAAACCATGAAAACCAAATCTGAGGAAAATTGAGTTCAAAAAAGGCCAACTTACCCTATCAAAAGCTTTTGTTAAGTCAAGTTTTAAAATGCAATTAGGATTTACCTTTTTCAGGTTTAAAAATCTCACCATCTCATTAAGATAAATAATATTATCAGCAATATCTCTATCCTTCATAAAAGCAGTCTGTGGGTTAGATATAATATGAGGCATTAAAGGTTTTAACCTTTCTACAAGGAGTTTGGAGAAAATCTTGTTCACAAAGTTTGAGAGGCTAATTGGTCTAAAATCTCCAAAATTTGCAAAAGTTGCCTTTTTTGGGATTAGAGTAATCCAGGTGCTAGATATTCCTTTTTGGATTACATTACCTAACAAGAAATAATTTGTGGCATCTAAAATGTCACTGCCTACAATATTCCACAATTATGTAAAGAATTTTGGTGTAAAACCATCCGAACCAGATGCACTATCTTAATTAAGACTAATAATTGCATCCTTAACCTCCTACATTGTGGCAGGTTTAATTAAACCTAGGTTATGTTCCTCAATAATAATGGAGGGTATTTGAGAAAGGAAGGGCCTAAAATAGTTTCCTGACTCTTGCTGAAAATCGCTTGAAAGCAATTTTTTGAAATGATCTACGGCTTCTATTTCTATTTGTTCCTGTGTTTCTAGCCATAGACCTTGTGCATTTTTATCTTGTTAATTTGTAGCCTAGATTTCTTTTCTTGGCAAGATCTGTGGAAAAATTTAGTGTTTAAATCTCCCTATGTTAGCCATTTTACCCTGCTCTTTTGTTGCCAAAAAGCCTCCTGTTCTTTTAAAACCTTGAGAAGCAAAGCCCTGCATTTATTTAACTCAATTAAGTCCTGCTCCAAGTTAGTATTAATATATATTATCTCTTGCATTCTCAGTCTTTCTTCAGCTTCTGACACATTGTTGTCAATACTACCAAAAACCTCCCTATTCCAGGTTTTTAAAACAGGTTTTAATCTTTTTAGCTTTAAATATAGTGATACCATAGGTGTTTCCCTTAATGGAATAGACCAGTTATCCTCCATCAGCTTTTTAAAATCCTCTCTTCCTAGCCAAACATTCAGAAATCTAAATGGTCTAGGTGATGAGTGTTGGCTACTATTATGTGCAGTAGAAGAGGTGAGTGATCTGATGTCATTCTATTTAAAACCTGAATGGAACTATCAGGGAAGCTATTTTTCCATGAGTTTGTTGCTGGGCCTCTATCTAACCGTTTATAAGTGGGTTGGTGTAATCTATTATTACTCCATGTAAACAAATTGCCAACAATAGAGATTTCTTCCAGTGCATTAGAGAGAATGAAAGAGTAGAAATCATTTATGCTACCTGAGTTAGGATTAGAAGTTCCCTTATATTCAGCAATGGAAGAGATTGCATTGAAATCACCAATTAATACTCTCTTAGCATCAGTCATGGATGATAAATCAGACCATAGTTGCAATCTACATGTCCTACTGGTTAGTCCATATACTAGAATTAGTTCCATATCAGAGTTGTCTAGAGTCCAATCAAGCCTTATTGATATATACTGATTTCCTTGATTAATGTAGTTAAATTGTACTACATTATTCCACATAATCCAGATTTTTTCTGAGTTCGAAAACATGCAATTCTGAAAGTGTAATTTTTCCATATAAAAATGGCATTTAGAATTAGAGTGCATAGGTTCTATGCAATCTAATCAGTTTTTTTAACCTTAACATGGAAGTTTCCATTCCCCTAAGATTCCATACCATACATTTGAAATTTAAATTGTGTCTATTCATATTTACGGTTGGAAGATCGTTTTGAGGGTGATCTCAGTGTCATCCTGCTTATTTGACTGAACAAAGTTTTTTTCTTTGATTTGGATATAGGTTGAGATTGACTTACCTTATCCAGCTGATGCTCTTGAGAAATTGATAGTTGAGTGTCATCAGCAGCTGATGCAGCTTCATCGTTGTATTCCTCAGCTGTGTCTTCATTATCTTGAAGGTGGGAAGAACCTGTTTGCAATAATAGGAGTAGCTCTATCCACACTAGGAACAAAACTGTCAGTAGTATCAGCTTGAAAAATTGCATTCGAGTCAGACATATTAATGTCATCTTTCGAATTAGGTTTGGATGTCATGTGCCTCTTGTTGATGTCCATATTAAAGATCAAAGATTCATCTGTTGGGAGTCTGTGGATTGGGATATGTGGCGAGATTACATGTGATATGGTATTGAAAGCTGGAGGTTCAGGAACCAGAGATGAAGTCTTAGTATTACCAACTGGTGAGGTACATAAATCAGGATTGTTTATTTTGTTTGTCACCTGGGCTATATGAGGGAAATCCTTGATTCCTAGAGGATGTGGCGATGATGCGGAGATATAGGATTTCAAGGGAGGTTTTTTTTCTACCTCAATGACATTGTCTTCACAGTCAGTTAAATCATCTAGGATAGAGGGAGGTAGAATGAAAATAGTTCCCGTGGGTTTCCAGTTACTTGAATCTTTCACTTTAAACACTGGATTAATCACACTACATTCAGCCAAAAAATGGCCTAGCTTGCAATAGTGAGAGCAATAAGATGGTAAGTCCTCATATTCAATTGGATATTTGGAGTTTGAATTAACCGAGCCTAGTCTAATTGATTGCTTCAGGTTATGCAACATGTTAATTTCCACACAAATCTTAATGGCAGATGGCCTAGTGAGAGCTGCCGTAGCAGCATCCATTTTGATGTAATTGCCTATTAGGTTACCAATAGATTGGATGGAAGATGTGTTATAATAATAAAGAGGAACAACACAGATAGTAATCAATACCGGTACGATAGACGATTCAGAGTGAGGTGTAAAATCAGGCGTCCATCTTAATACCTACATCGGAGCTCCATTCAAAGTCCATCTACCCTTTATCCAGCAGTGTTGGAAATTGTCGGTCTGCTCAAAGCGTATGAGAATGTGTTTGAAATCCAGAGAGCCGATTTGGTAATTTCCTTTGAAGCCCGCCGTCTTAAACGCGGTGTTCAGCTGCTCCATGGTCGGTCTTCCTCTGAGGAATTTACCGATTAGGGCATTGCTGTAGTGGGATGATAATTGTTGGACCTCGACATCAGAGT
The DNA here is from genome assembly GCA_032360425.1 of Rubia occidens. NCBI lineage: Eukaryota > Viridiplantae > Streptophyta > Magnoliopsida > Gentianales > Rubiaceae > Rubia > Rubia occidens. Next base: position 2,960,764 of record JAUOBV010000010.1, read on the forward strand.
AAAGGCAAGCAAGGTCTCCTTTGTGCTCGGTAACTGGTTTGATATTGGGATTAGACAGTAGGTTGGTGGTGAGAGGTAAAGGGCGGGTGTTTAGAGCTTGGAGGAATGATTTGTTTCGGCCGTCGATGTTGATTGGCGGAGGATCCGCCATCTCCGGTGGCAAAATCCGGTGAAAAAGGAGCCGTTAACGGTGATTAAAGCAATACAGAGAAGAGAGGATTTTAGAGGAAAGAGAGAGAAAATTTTACTCAAACTGTTTGGTTCAGCAATGAAAAAAGAACCAAGTTCTCCTCCATTCTCTTTGTACTTGTTTGGTTGAAGAAGAGAATACAATTTAAACTTTGATTTTTAATACAATGATCATATACAAGGCAATCAAATAAACTACCTTAAAAACATGATACTTAATTAATCAACCACAATAATAAATTAAATTATTTATAATAAATAATATATTTATATTAAAATTTTATGATTATTATTTATAGTATAAATTATGAAATATTATTATTTTTTATGAAAATAATAGCACTAGTAATTTTATTAATATTCGACTCATATACAACTCAATTTATTTTTATTTTTTACGTATGATATTGATTTTTTAATACTATTTTTTTCATTAGTGTGTTATTAGTTTTCTTTGTCTATAATAAATTTGAAATATAGCAATACTATTTAATTAATTTATTCTCTTGAAATATAGCAATACATATATATGATTAATATTCTTCCCAATCCATTTGTGTACGAGAATAAAATCTTAAATAACAATAAACGTATTATATATTTTCCAAGAATGTTCACTGTTTAAGAAGTTGGAATGTTTACGATTAAAAAAAAAGTGTGAGTAAAAGCTTGTAAACTAAACATGATATATGGGGAATCCCAATCCCGGGGTGATGGTAGAGAATCACCATTCACATATTTGACAAAATTCCAAACCGTAAAAAGAGGAAAGAGAATAATTAAAAATACTGACCAAACATTAACTAACAGATTCATTACGTTTTATTCCTTTCCCCATTTCGATCCCCCCAACCAAACAGCCCCTAAGTGGAATTGACATCCAACTCAGCAAACCTCAAGTAATAATTACTCTATTGCAAGGATATCTAAATTACATGTCAACCAGACTGATCGTCTGTACTATTATAGACTAGAGATCCAAGAAAAACTGTAATATAGCCATCGGGATATTAACTAGCTTCCCGCGAAAATTATGACCACTTGGCAGAGAAGAGCGTATCACGCATCAACCACTTCACCAAACATGGATCTTCAAGAATTGTAACACCACTTGATCCAAAACATGATCTATATTGTCCAAACTGTAAACACCTTAAAAAACATAGATCTGAACTCATCCAAATTAATGGAAACCTTAACACAAAAGCACAAAAAAAATTGCAAAAAAAAAATGATATGTACGATCAGACCGAGAACAAAATATTGACACAATCAACTAAATCGAGTGATCATCATGAACACACAATCTAATATATCAGGTTGAAAAACAATACTAATGCAAGGAGATAAATTCATGCTTATTCAATAAAATAAACGCTCAAACAATCTCAATTGAAAAATTACTGTTTTCCTATCTCCCACATGATTGGAAGATGGGGAAAAGATTGAAGAAAAAAGTAGAATTTTTTTAGAGAGGATGACGAGAATGCGCCAGTTTTAAAAAGTTGAATAATCAGAAAGAAATTACAATCCCTCTAATTTTTTTACTAAGAAAATTTCTTACGATTTGATTAAAATTCAATTAGGGTTTCATATCTTTAATTACTATATCCCTTTTGTAACTCGATATAAAATTGGTAATATACAACCCTAATCATCAGGGGATTTCTTGATTAACATGGAATCAGAGCAATATCATCCTGCATTCTTGTTATATGTCGATATGGTTTCTCAAGTCGGGAGCTGCAAATCTTCTTGTGCAACCTTTTAGGTTTTGGCAATCAGAGTACGTTATCCCCTTCAACAATTTCAATAGTTTCCTTCCTAGCATCATATCGTGATGGAAACGGCGCTTGTGGGATCACGTTGCACAAGTTTGGCATACACACCACCCCGTGGAGGTCGAACTGGTGGCCGGCAAGGTGGGCGGGGATCTTGGAATGCTCTAGTATTAGTCGCGACCGTGGTTTGGGAATTCAATGTCAATGGTGTAACTTCCTCGTGTTTTTGTTTGGTCTTTGCCCTCCAGACACCTCTCAACTTGCTAAACATGTTCCGTTCTCTCTATAGTTGGAGACTACTTCTCATGCTTCAGATTGATATATTGATTCAAGAGCCACCAATCACATGGCTTCTCCATCATCCACCCTAGAAAGTGCCACCCCTTATAGTGGTAACTTTAGTGCTTCTGTAGGTAATGCACTTCTACTTCGCATCATGGTAATTCTCATATTACTCTTGTTGTACGATTACCTGATGTGTTAGTTATGTCGAATATTACAAAAATATATGTCTACAATCAATTTGACTCGTGATCTTGGTGTTCTGATTACTTTTGATTATCGATCATTTATCATTCATAACAAGATTTTCTAGGCGGTAGAGAAAGATGCACAATCAAAATAAATTACATATGATGGATCATGATGAAGCAGTTTTAGTCTCTTTTATTCAAAACAGGCGCCTTTTAATTTTTGGCATGCCCACCTTAACACGTTTCTAACATTTTTATTTCATTTTTGAATAAATACACCCCCCCCCCCCCGATTGCCTAAACCTCACAATTGGCCTCCTTGTGTTATGGTGAAAGGCCAACAATTGTACTATGTTGAAAAGTCTAAACGTGCTTTGTATGTACTTTATTTGGTCATGCTCATGTTTTACCAAGAAATTGTACTGCTTACAATGCAAATTTTGCCGATATTTACTTGCTTTTTCCTCTTTGCCGCAAATTTTATTTTTTGGTATTTATTTACAATTTGAGGCATTTGTAGAAAACCAATTTTCTGCTTGTCAAGGTTTTCAGAGTGATGGTGGCACCGAGTTCTAATTACTCAACCAACATACTCACTTGTCTCAAATGGTATTCATCATCATATTTCTTGCCCTCATGCGCCTGGACATAATCTACGTGCTGAGGGCAAGCATCAACATAATAATGAGATGAAGTTTACTATGTTATTCCATTAGCATATACTTTTTTCCTGCTGGGATGATGCTTTTGCAATTGCGGTTTATACCATCGACGTTTTTTGGCACCTGTTCTTAATTGAGAGATGTCATATCGTCTTATGTTTGTTTGTTTGCCACTTTATTTAAATTTTCATCCTTTTGGTTATAGAGTCTCCTTTTTTCGATTATATCTTGAGCACAAGTTATCACCACAGATCTTTTCATGTGTCTTTATTGGTTACAACTCACAGTACAAATGTTTCAATGTTTGGATTCTCACACTGATCGAATCGACATAATTATTTTTTCCAGATTTATTCTGTTGAATTCAGAACCAAACGTAGTCAAATATACATTCAAAATATATGTACTTGAATTATACCGAATGCGATGGGTCTCACCCGTACCCGATAGACAAAATCTGTTTGCCAGGTATAATTACATTTATACTTCTCTATCCCAACCCAACTCACATGCAATTTGACTATTCATTTAGTCAAAACCTATTAAGTGTGATCATAAAATTAAATTGGTGTACAAATATAAAAGTTAATATGTGATACCTTATGACATACTATAATTTTTTAGGGAAAAGTGCCAGAATGACCCTGTTAAATTGAGAAAGTACAGAGATAACCCTATAAATTATGAAAGTGCATAAATAATAACCCTATGATTTTGAGCAATGGTGCAGATATACCCAAATTGCACTATTCCGGTGTTGACTAAAGTAATTCAAACATTGATCTAATATGAAAAAAACAAACATACCCATAACAAAAACTGAAAATCTAATGACCCTTATACCCTCTAAGCTTTTTCTTCTTCAACTTCAAACACCATAAACCCGCCGCCGCTGCCGAGCACCCCCGCCACCGGAGTAAATTTATCGCACAACAACTAAAATTTATCAGCAACTCCCCACCATCGCTTATACCCTGCCGCCGCTACCGAGCACCGCCGTCTAAGTTCTCGTCTCTCGCTCAATTAGCCCCGCGTCAATCCCCGGGCGAGTCTCTCCCGCCACTTATCCACTGCCACCGCCGCTTATCCCCCCGCCCACAATGACTTTATCTGCCACCGCCTTCACAAACCCTAGCCTTTCCCTTTCCCCCTCAAAACCCTTCGTCTCTTCCTTCGCCACAAATCCCCCGCCGCTACGAAACCCTAGCCCCGTCCTTTCCCCCTCAAAACCCTTCGTCTCTCCCTTCGCCACAAATCTCCCGCTGCTACGAAACCCTAGCCCTGCCTTTCCCCCTCAAAACCCTTTGTCTCTCCCTCCACAACGAATCCCCCGCAGCCACGAAACCCTAACCCCTCATTGTCCCCCTCAAAACCCTTCGTCTCTCCCTCTACTAGCCCCACGTTTCCTCTCCTCACTTCTCTCCCCACTAGCCTCATGTTTATCTCTTTGCTAGTACCCTCTATCGTGTCGTTGGCAACCCTTCGAAGTTGATGAAGTAGTCACGACGGATTAAGAAACAAAGGGAACGCCGCCGATGGCATGGGTTTAGCGATTATTGGAGATGAAAATGAGCAGTGATGGTGGGTGTGGGGGAGGGGGGCCAAGAGAGGGTTGTGGACGGGAAAGAGATGAGGATGGGTGTGGGAAGAGGCCATTAGTGTCTTTTCAGATTTTTTTTTGAAATTTTAACTTAGGGGTTTAATGGTTGTTTCACCTATTTCTGGTCAATTTGGCCGTCGGCATTTTGGTCAATGAAGTACAGGGTTGTTTTTGCACTTTCACATTCTACAAGTTCATTTTTGCACTTTCGACCAAAACATAGGGTTAAAAACACACTTTTCTCTAATTTTTAAATAACAATAATTCAAGTTTTGATTATTATTATATTTTGAAACCAAGTTTTTACTATTTTAATGAAAGTTATTAAGATTTAAATATTTTTTAGGATAAAGTCTCCTGTTAAACCAAGGGTTTTATCAATCATGAAAAAATTCATTTTAATAATTTTTAGTGTCAAACTATAATCATTTATACATTTTAAAAGTTTTTCAAAATTATATGAAACCCGCTGTAGTAAAAAAACTAACATCAAATCAGCTCAGTAGTTACATCAATTATAAAATGACTAAATATAACGGTTACTCAGTTTAAAATAAAATTATGTGTATTTTTAAGTCTAAAGTGGGTAAATGGTACCCCAGATTGGGCCATGTGGCACCCTCATATTCCCTTAGACCATGTACAGTGGTGAGACTCATCTGAGACACATCTCGTGGTCTCAGTTAATTAAATAATCAACCTCTCTCTTCCACCTCAGCAATTGAGACAACAACTAAATCACTCCATTTT
>JAUOBV010000010.1:3014304-3027196 GCA_032360425.1 Rubia occidens
CAGCCATAAACTCATACTTTTTCTACCCTAAAGCCAAGTTCTAACCCTAAGATCTGTTCTAAACCTACGCTCCGTGGGTGCTGCATCAAAATCCAAAGGACCAAGAGCAAAGATGACACACACATGCCAAGAAAGAAACGAAACATGAAGACACACGAACACAGAAAAAAACATTTCTATTTATGTCTTGCTTACCTGATAGTAAAGAGTCCTCAAATATAGTTGATAGTATCCTGCGCAAATAGAGAGAGGGAAAGATGAAAGAGGCTACAAGAACTGCTGGACCTGCCAACCAGATTAGACTATTTCGATTCTTTTTGGAGCCAGACAGAACTGTTTTATCCTCTTTTCTGTATGGACGACTGTAAAATGAGACTAAACCAGGTTTTCCTCCAGTCTCCTCTGGGGAATTAGGTGTTCCGTCCAAAGAAGCGATAGCTTCAACTAATAGATGGTTTGATTCTTTTTCTGGAAAAGCGATATCAAGATCACTAGTCTCTAATTGATCTGAAGACACAGTATCAGAGAAGCACTGCCTCAGTTGTAATTTCTTCTTCAATCTCAGGTTTTGATGTAGAGACTTCCATGACCTCTCAACTAGCAATGGAAAAAATGAATACGTAAGTCAAGTTTAAAAACATTGGCCATTTGAATGTAAGATTTTAATCAATTTTATGGAGTTACTAGTTAGGATTAAAACTATTCAAATTTTGTACATTTTGATATGCAATATAACCTTCAAAAGTGAAATGACTACCTTGAGTGTGTTTCAGTTGTTCCACATTGATGGACTGCACGTTTAACAATCCTTTCCTCAAACAAACCTGAATGGTAATATAACAAGACATTAACTGATAAGACCATTATTGTTAAGGATTAAATAATTTCAAGCATGAAATAAAGCCCATAAAGGTGGAAAAAACACAACCATAAAACCATGTAGCCTTTATTGTGGTGAGAAACTCAGAAGTAAAGCATGCAATAATCATACATGGACTTGTAGCAATAAAATATGAAAGAAGCGAGTAATTACAGCACATGCCCAGTGTAAGCTTTTAAAACTCAAAACAAAATCATTGAAACAGCTCCTTCCAATTCCTCTACAAAGTTTTACGCAATAAATTTTTGGACAATGGATATTCATATACTTTCCGCCAAAGTGAAGAAGTTATCAAGTCTAGTCGAAAAGAGTACATACAAACATCAAAGCTTGCTTCCTTCATGTCAATGTCAAACTTGCAACAATTAGCTAGAAAGTTCATAGACTCTCGTGTAGGATATTCTAGTCATTATTCTTCCAACAAAAACTGTCAACTCGATTGACAAGACAATTAAATGGACTAACTGACCCAAAATAGATGAAACCAAACCATTCTTACTCACTAAAAGAAGACACTACGCTTGCCTTGAAAGACTAACACCTCAATGCACCTATTCTATATCACATTTCCAATGAACATAACAACCCTAATAGGATTACATCAGTCAAAAAAATATGAACATTAAATTGAGATAAAAGCAATCCACGTATACCATGGTGCACCAAAATCCCAATAAAATCATCAAAGAAAAATACGCAACAACCGGAAGCAATGCACCCCATAAAAATTTACCTCGAGGGAAATTCTTTCCTTGGACTGAAAAGGTGAAGGGAGCGATGAAGAAACACAGGGCAGCGAATAACCAGTTCTGACAGTCATCCTATTTCCCCCCTCTCCACACTCACTTGGTCAATTCAATGGTTTCAAGAACAAGACTGATTGATTGGAGAAAAACCATCTGGGTGAAGTTAAAACCCAGTTTTCAAAACCAAGTGAATTGGACAAAGTTGAAGATGAATTCGAAGATTCTGAAGAACTAATAGGAAATGGAAGCACAGAGCGGTTTCTTTTGGTTTACTCTGCAGCAGCATTACTTTGTCTATGGAGTTCCATTTTTTATGTAAATTTATTCTTTTTCTTAATTATCTTCCCGTATTTTTTGTGTAGGTGAAGGCATCAACCCGGTGAATAATGGACGAAATAAACGGCAATATTGGTTTTGTTTCCCCTTCAAAGAGCCTAACTTTGAGTTCTAGAAGAAAACAAAGAAACATACCGTACTAACATCTCTTTTTGTTTCTTGTTTTTTTTCATTGAAAGCAAATTTAATTATAATTATTGACAAGGTATGGATCAAATCAAGTTTGAAACAAAATTAGTCCAGTTTTTCTTTTACTTTAGAAGGCTCGAAATACGGATGGTCAAGATGTAAGTTGTCGCTCAGTCCTATTATAATTTGTGAAATTTTGCAAGTAGGTTAAAAAAAATACTATCTTTGAAAATACAAAAAAGGGATCTCAGCTTAAGAAAAGGTAAAATACTAAATTTTCTGAAAATATTGGAAAATGTCTTAACCTATAACATGATGCCTCACAAATTCCTCTCTTTGGCCTTGCAAGAGCTACAATAACGGAAGTGATAGCATCTTGAGACCTTCGTACAAAAATCTGACTTAACAATTATCGTTTGATCAAGAGTTTCTTTGGGCACTATGAATAAATTTATCGTAATTTAAATATTTTTATCATCTATTGTAATTTTATAAAAGCTTGCAAGGTTGAAACCTCTCAAATTAAAGTGATATCAAAAGAGAAATTAAATGTGATAAACTGATGTTGTGTATATAGTTACTTGACCCATTCATTTGTTTCTGGCATCTAAAGGCCCAATATACACATGAGAATGTACAACAAACTTGCATCCTCGTTTCTGATTCTGACGAACCGAAAAGGGCTGTTGTACTGAGCAATGGAGCAAGCATATCTGCTATCAGAAGTAGAGTTTGCCCAAGGAGACTTGCTCAAGCTGATGGCCAGTTTCTCGGCTTCTTTCACGACGTTGCTGTCCCTGGCAAAACCGGAGAACTTCCTCACCGCGATGCAATGACTGCTCCAGGAATTGGGCACGAGGTTCAGCTCGGGAAGAGGAAGTGGAGGGCTGGCTTGAAACTTTCGAGGCAGATAGAATCTTACGGAGTAGGCTGATGCGTGAAGAGGTCCAGCTCCAGGAACAATGCTTGTCAAGACCGGTGCAGTCATGTAGATCCTAGAGGAGTTAAGATTTGCTCCTTGGATATACTGAAACAACCTGCAAGGCAAAAACAACAAAAAAGTATCGAAACAGTCATTTCGAGCAGTTAATCAGGATTTTTATTCACATCCAACTGGAAGATGAGAAGAAAAAACTAAATGTTCTTTCTTTTCAGGTTTTACAGTTTACACCATGTTTAGTGCAATAAATTTTTACATGAACCTGAATGCGTGAGTTGCAGACTAAGGTTAGGGCTGTCTAGCTTCAACATGCTCTCCCAAACACAAAAACATGAAAAGCGACCTGAATGAAACTTCCATCATATTTATGGCAACAGTGGCCGTAATTGCTATAGATAACTTCTAGTTCACTTTCTTAATTGATGCTTCGTACTCATCCATCTTAGCATATCAAATACTGCCAGAACAATGCCAACAGAGGTATACACAGTCATACTAACTGTAACACTGTCTTCACACTCAAGCATCCTCTATCACTAAACAAAAACAAACTTACTTTGCCCCCAAACCAAAAGCCCATATTTCAGTAACTAGATTAACATTCCCATTCATCATTTGCTATTTAATGTATAAAAGTAGCATATTGTATCTGATTCCAGATGAAGAGTCCATCAAAGACTAATTTAAGATATATTTATCTGTAGAAAATGCTTGTACCAGAACCGCAACACTTTTTCATCTGGGGAGTTATCTAAGCACTGACAAGCTGTCTTGTGCCTTGCTAACAGGTGAAACTGTTCCATCTTCACCATATCCAGGCCCTTTAAAAGATATATGAAGCAAAGGCTTAAAGTAACAAGGATTGTAAACTTGCACTTACAAGGCATAAGATGCATAATTCTTTTCAGTTCTTCCCTGTAAATAACAGTACTAACTGAAGCTACATCCATACAATATCACTGAACAGCATAACTGCAAGGGCGGAAACAAAGTCACAGACGATATTACAGGAGGAGTTTCACACATGTACTGCCAAAGCAATTGGACGTCATATCTCAACAGGCAAGATGGTTTCAGCCTGTGTTTCCTTTCAAAGTTCCATTTAGTCACTGTTCTAAAATGTTACCTACTATCAACAGGCAATATGGTTTCAGCCTAGTTTTATTGTTTTCACCAAGACAGGGAAAGAAATCTAACAAAAATCAAGTAATCAACCAGCAGAATAAGATATTGCTCACAAGTAGTTGATCATATTATAACTTCATATTTCATAACTATCAGCCAGAGGTCTTTAAATCAACATCCAAAGAAGACTAGCCAAATGTAGTCACTATAAACTAGATTCGACATATTACGGTCAAATAATACTCTAATTATTTGATGCTATTTCATACGTGATCAAGAAAACTTCAAGCAATATCGAAGAAGTGGACATTATGATCTACAGTAACAGGACAGCATCCAGTTTCGACCTGTTGCAGTCGAAAAAGAGAGACCAGTTGAGCAATCGCCCGCAATATCAACTTTCAGAGGTGAAATCTTACCTAAGCATACTTTCACAATATATCCTCCCAAATCTTACTTAAACGTACTTGATACTTCCACCAGAACTTCTAGATTAAAAATTCTACTATCAGAAAGCTATGCCAATATTAGTACTTCCTTCTTCCCAATTTGAAAATCACCTAAACTATTCATTTTTGGTCAAAATTGATTATTCTTGATTAGTACAATATCATCATTGCAGATGTATGAATATTATCACGCAAGATATTACATACTATTGAAATATAACTAACTTTCCATAACTATATTAATGGTTGAAAATGTTTCTTCAACACAATGACATACATACAGAGGCAGTATGTTTTTCCCGTCTTTCTTTTCATACACAGCACATGACACAAATACCAATCAAAACAAGAATTACACAAAGCACATGAAACTCATAATTTGGGGAAAGGGAGAATGAGTACCGATGAAAGCCATCTTTCGTGGCCTGGTGAAAGGAGATTTCTGCGGCGGGTGCAGTCATCCAAACGGAGTCCCCATAAAATCTGACCTCAAAATCTGATTCTGAGTGTACAACACTGTACTCTGGGGACTCAATCGCCTTGCTCTGCCCAATCAAACAAAAACCCATCACTCCAATCACCAGTATCACCTGAATTGACCACCACTTTCGCTTCTCCATTTCTTTCTTTGATGATCGAATTCTTAGTGGAGGGAAGAAGATGAAAGCTCTTTCCGTTTTCATTTTCTTCTTATTTTGGTGCCAAAGTATCTTCTCTTAGCAAACTCAATTTTGACAGAGTGTTTTGTTGTTTTGAAAGAAAAACTTAGTTAACGTATAAATGTGCGTTTGAACTTTGTTTTTGTTCGTATATAACCTTGTAAAATTTGAAGTTGTAAATTTAACACTCGACTTGGTTGACTAAGTGGCAACGATCAATTTGACCGGAAATCAGTAAAAAGACAATTGTACCCTCATTTCTTATTACCTAATTTTTTTCTTTTTTTCTTCATTCTCCTTTCTCTTTCTTTTCACCTTCTCCGACAAGAAGAGCGAGCGCCACCGCCAAGCGCTGCCACCTCCTCTAGCACCATCTACCTCCTCATTGAGCACCACCGCCTCCTCCAGCATAATCTACCTCCTCGTCGAGACTCAAGCGCCACCTACCTCCTTATGTCACTGAGAGAAGAGCGATGTTCCCGTAGGATTTTACCCTAGAAGAAGATGGGCACCGGAGGTGTAGTATTCAACCACCTCTTCCCGTCGAATTTCCCGTCAAACTTCTCGTGGAATTTCGCTAATCTAATTGTGATGTAGTTGCTGGAAACGGGCGCGAGACCGACTCGAATTGCACTCGGGAGAGATCCCATATTACGGCAGCTGTGGCGCCGCCACCGGAGGAATGTGAGGTGCGGTGGGGTTAGTGTGTGGTGAGGGCAAGGTGGAGAGTGTGTGGTGGGGTGATTTAGGAAGAAGGTGGTGATTTAGGAAGAATTATGCTTAGGAGATCCCATCTTGCGGTGCCACCAGAGGGAAGGGAAAGTGTGTCATGGGTGGTGGTGTATAGTGGGGGCGAGGTGAAGAGTGTGTGGTGGGGGTGATTTTGGAAGAATTACGCTTGAGAGAGATCATTGCTTACAGTGGCGATGACGCTGCCACCGAAGGGAAAGTGTGTCACAGGTGGTTATGGTGGGTGCGGAAGAGAAGCACCAAGGTGGTTGAGGTGGGATGCAGTGGGGAAGTGGAGTGGGGATGCGATTGGGGTGGGGTGTGGTGGGGGCCTGGTGGAGAGTGTGCAGTGATAGGTGGTGATGTAGGAAAAAGAAGGAATAGAGGTGGGGGAGAAGAAGAGGCAGGGGTATTTAGGTCATTTTCAAAATGGTAAACGCCAGATTTTCTAGGTTCTACGTCGGAGATGGTAATTTCGGGTATAATCGCACAATTTGTTATTAAGTTAGGGTTAATTTTGCACTTTCATCAACAAATTAGGGTTAGTTTTGCACTTTCATCAACAAATTAGGGTTAGTTTTGCACTTTCGTATTTTACACGGTTATATCTGCACTTTCACAAAATAATAGGGTTCAAAACACACTTTACCCTAAATAAATAAACTTATCGAATCAAATTTTATTTACATTTTTAGAACATAGTCCATCCGTCTTGCGAGTATTGACATATTTACTTTTTTCAAGTTAAATTAAGTAAACTTTGACCATAAATATAAATTAGGGAAAAGTGCATATATAACCCCTATTAAATTTCAAAAGTGTAGATATAACCCTTTAAAATCTGAAAGTACGAAACTAAACCTAAGTTTTTGTAAAATTGTACAGTTATACTCATTTTTCTCAATTCCGACGTTGACTTAATGAAGTCAACCATTGACCAAACATGAAAAGACAAAATTGCCCCTGGACTTAAAACTAAAAATGTAATGACAATTCTACCCCTACACTTATTCTTCTTCATCTTCAAACACACCAGTGGCCACCGCCTGCTGCTGCTCCGTCGCCACCGTACCCATCACACCCCGCCCAGAAACCTATCCCTGCCTAGAATCCCAACCCCACCACCAGAAACCCCATCGGCCTAGAAACCCAGCCTCGCCACCAGAAACCCAAGCCCCTCTGCCCACCCCCTTCGCCCACCCACTTCGCCCACTCCCCTCGCCACTAGAAACCCAGCTTTTCGCTCCAGTTTTTCCCCACCACATCTCCCCGTCTGCTTGGAAACTAGCCCTGTCACACTCCATCTCTCCCCCGCCACACTTCACCCTAACTCCGCTCTCAACCCTAGTCCCGCCATGCTCTACCCTAGCCCATCTATCATCAGAAACTAATAAAATCCTGCTTCTTAGGCCTCTTCCTCTTGGGCTCAAACCCCGTGATTATACTGCAACTTTGTCCCTCCTCCGCCACCGCCCCGCTCCTCCACCATCGTCGGTGCCAAACCCACCACTTGAAAAGGCAGGACGTAAGGAGGATGGTGAGATTGATCGAGGAGATTGAGATCACTGAAGACGGTGACCGGAGGAGAAATTTGTGTGTCCATGGTGTTTGAATAAATGTCTCTCAGAGGCTTGGGCGATGGTTGTTGGAGCTGCTGCTGCCACTATTGTTGGAAGATATGATGAGGAAATGCCATGGCTAGAGAGAGAAAGTAAGACGGGAGAGTTTGGAGATGGATAAAACGATATTCAGGAGAGAGGGAGGGTATAGGTAAGGGTAGATTTGTATTTTTCTATTTTCTGTTTTTTAAATTTGTTTAGCAGGGGCATAATTGTCTTCTCAAAAAAATTTGGCCAAATTATCCGTTGACGTTCTGGTCAACGATGTCCAGAGTTAGATTTTCACTTTCAGATTTACAAGGTTATGTCGGCACTTTCGAACAAACCACGATAGGGGTTAAAATGCACTTTTCTTTATTAATTAATATATTCATAATAAAAATATCATGTGAGATATAGTTAGATTCAGCTTAGAGTTCAACTCTTAAAAGACGGTCTTTGCATTAATTTGGTCATAAACTTATAACTACTGCACGTTGCATAATAAAAGGTTAATATTGAAACTAAAATATTTTATATTTCTACAATTCTAATTCAATCTCATCTTTCCATGTGCCTATGGAAAGACGGTCATTCCCAACACTTTGCCTTCACCTTAACATCTATTTTCTAAATATCAATTTTTTATGCGAAATTGTTGTATGTAGTTCGAGATATTGATGGTCAAATATGATCATTGAACATTGTGAAAAAATAAATATGTCAATACTTGCAAGATTTTTATTTTTTTAAAATAGGATTAAATACATAGATGACCCACGGTTCTTGTTTATGTATTGATATATTCGAGTTTTTAAAAGTGTTCAATCTTTAACGACATTGATTTGAATAACTTAATTCTCTTAACCTTGACTAATGTTGACTTGAAAATTTTCGATAGTGAGGTATTGTATATGATTTAAACACCCTTGATAGTTTGGTGATTTATTTTTTTCAAATAGAAATTAATATTTTTCTAAATAAGCTTAAAGTGTCCATAATACATGTGGCCAACGTATAAGTATTATGAAAGTCACCGATTTTCGGTCGAAAAAGCTAAAGGGAATAATGCTTAGGTAAGTGTAGGTATGATTCTCAATTTTTTGAAAGTATAATCCTACCCAAGATCGGCATTGAATTTTAAAATTGTCCATGGTTCCGGAGACCGCCATTAATTAAAAAAAGATCGGTGGTGGCTATAATTGAAAAGAGGAATTTGACCCTCAATTATTTTTCTGATTTTTGAAGCCATTTTGCAGGGTCTTCTTCCCCCTTTTAAAAAAAATAATTGATGATTCCCAAGAGCACCACCATCCACAGCCCAAATCCGCCTTCCAATCGATGAACGGTGGCGGCCCTCTCCGCCAGCCACCACCAATTTACAACCTCACCCATTCATCCCCACTTTCAAGCTCCCTACTCCCACCCCTAACTCGCCACCACTGCCACAAAATATGCCTCTCCGTCCGCCAGATTCTCACCATAGTAAATTCCACCCCCTTCGTCCGCAACCATCAATCTGCAAACTCACCCATCCATCCCCACTTTCAACCTACCACCACTATTACATCACCACCAATCTCGCCACAAAAGTCTGATTTAAAAAAATCAAAACGATTGAGCAGAAAAAAATGACTAAAAGGAAATTGGAACAACCCGACTCCACCACCTCCAAACCCAATATCCTTGTAAATGTTCCAAACCAGAGTACCAATTCAGATTGAAAATGGACTGCAACACTAATCCTCGACCGATCGAATCATATTGTGTTATGAATTAGGACTGATTGGGTCGAGACTCCTACTCCTATTTGTCGGTGCTAAGAAATAACAGCTTTTCCAGCGCTGTGATGGTGGACAAAGCAATGTTTCAACCTTTTCTCCTAAACCCTAAAGCTAACCGGAGCAGATGGAGGAGAGACCAATTCCATTTTATCAACTTTTTTATAAAACTTTTTAATAATGCTAGGTTTTTTTTTGTTATTTAGCTGCTGCCAATTTTGACCAACAGTGACCAAATTCTCAGACAAAATCAGTATCATATCTGCACTAAAAATTTGAAAGTTATATCTTCATTTTTAAATATAAAATTAGCCTTTATTTGTTTGGTAACCCTATCTCATTGATTTCAACCATCTCCAATGCTTGGAGCCTCATCCATAAAATTAGGAGCCATTTGACAAATTTTTATAGGGCGTTATTGTGACATGGGGTATAAGAGTAATAATGATAGGGATTATTGAAGTTTTTTTTATCTCCAATGCAGACATCGTAAATCAATTTTCATAGTGACGGATCATAATATTTTATTATTAACTAGTATTAAAGTGTTAAAAAAATTCCATTTACTATATTATATTCATATTCAAACAGTAAAGAACTAAATTTTATTTTATATTTCATAACTATTTAACTAGAGAATATTTCTTACTAGACCGCCTCATGATCGTTGCACCAATCATGAAAAATATCATTTCCATTATTTTAAAATTTAAATTATAATTATTTATACTTCAAGTAAAATTATGGGAATTTCATTCCAATAAATGAAAAAAAATCAAATCACAATTAATTATATTTTAATTATAAAGTTATCTTATCTAATAGTTAGACAAATTAAACACAACTTTGTAATATCTAAAACAATGTAAAATATAATATAATTGAATTAATATCTAAAATAATTAAACATGCGTTGTTTTTTTTGTTTTTTTTGCAATTTGAGTAATTATCTAATAAAATTAAAATCATATATAATTTTTGTAATTAAAATTTAAAAGATACATTTAAATTGATCTATTTTTGGCAAATATGTTGACTAGACGTATTGACGGGCGTCAATATGAGCCTCCAATATCAGAAGGTCTATTTGAAGGGGTCACTTTAAATTGTAGCCACGTCAGATTGAAGCTTGCGAGAGACCCTTGCATTGGAGATGTTTTTAACCTCGAGTCTCTATTATGATGACTTGGCTAGTGACTTTTATCATTTAGATGCTTATATTGGAGATGCTCTAACAAAGTTACCACATCCACAACATCGCGTCCCCCAGCTCTATCAACCAACCCATCAATTAAGTACCACCTATCTAGCATCTCATCACACCACCATCACTATTAGTTTCAGCACTGCCGTACACCCTCTCTTTCCCCCCACTAGACCCTTTCATCTCTTCCCGTTAGTGAAAATCATCTTCCCATTTGTGTCTCCGACAAAGATTTCAAGTGGTTCCCAACAAACACCACATGCACACAATCGTGCACCACCGTTTAGAGTCTTTATTTTCTTCGTCTTCATCCCCAACACCAGAACCACCCAAAATTATCATTATTTGGGATTCATATCGATTGATTTCATCCACCACCATCATTATGACGATGATACCTTTCTCTCTTTATATAATGACCTCGTCTATAAGTAAGCAGTCTAATACAAGAGTTTGTAATAACTAAATATTATAAAATTTGATACTCCCTCCATTCTCTCAAGTTTGACATACTTTTCATTTTGGGGTGTTTTTATAAGATTATCACATTTTCTTTTACAACAAAAAGTAAACAATTCTTATCTACTCATTTAACTTTTTACTCTCTACACTCAATTTCATCCATGCATACATTGATATGAAGTAAAGTTCAATCCATACCTTTTTCAACTTGCAAAAAAAGAAAATCGTCTAAAATTAGTAAGTCAAACTTAAATAAACAAGAGGAAATATTTAGAAATAACATATTCATGAATCTTATATAAGTTGTTACGTGATATTTTCCTAATTTAAATTTAAATTTTATAATTGAAATGATATTTTGAGTGTAAACAAGTTAGGGAAATCTTTGGATCAATTCCTTTTGATAATCATCAATAAAATTGGACAACAATTGCCTCGTTTAATTGCGTCTTGGATTCGTTTCTGAAATTGAGGAACATGCCAAAAGTAAGACTTGTCACCTTCATTTCAATTTGAACTAATATTTAAAAAGAATAAGTTTAAAAAAGTACATAAAAAGATAAAAGATAAAACCAGTGACAAAAATCGAGATTGATTAGTTCAAAGTTAGGGTAGAAAAATGATTGCAAAGTTAGGGTAGAAAAACGGTTGAATTAAAAATTTCAGGTATTTTCAAAAAAATAAAATAATTTCAGGCAAAATCTATCAGATTGATTATAGGTCTCTTGAAAGACGGTATTTCCATAAGTCATGGAAAGACCAAGGTTTAAAGTATAAATTAGAAGAAATAAAGATAAAAATTTTGGGTTGTATGAATCGGGTTATAAATTTTATAACTACAACATGTTGCATAATAAAATTTTAATATTGCAACTAAAACCTTTTACCTTTTATTATTCTAATTAAACCTATGGAAAACGGTGTTTTCCAAGATTTTGCCTTGATTATATGACAAAATTTTGATTTTTTCCCATAAATGTCGAGACAGTGGTAGGATTAAGATAATTTTAATACTCCTCCGTCCTATTTCAAATTGCATACTTTATTTTTCAACATTTGACTTGAAATTTGTTTGATCTTTAATATCTTTAATTAAGAATAATAAAAAGTTGTGAAAAGTTGATATTTTGAAAAGAGTGGGTTTCATGTCAGGCTGCCTGTCCATAAACTTATGAACATGCCAGTTATTTTTTTACCTTATACACTGCATTTGTAAATTACATACTAAATTTAGAAATTTAGAAAAATAAATTCTATATTTTATATTTTCACATTCAAATACATGTTATTACTCTTTTTAAATTTTTCAATACAATATTAAATTTTATTTAAAAATTACAATATTTAATGTAAAAACCATTGTGAACTGTTCATAAACTTATGAAAATGCTGCATTTCCTGAGACTTTCTCTTTTGAAAATATATGGTATGACGAATCTAACAATGTAATACACAATAGTTTTTATACTTAGATACCAATTCAATTTTAAGGTCAAAATTAAGAAATTTTGATTAAATGAATAGTTAAATTGCAGTTTAAAATGGAATAGAGGGAGTAGGATATTAAACGTGAATTTTAATTTATGTTTGTTTTTTTCTTCATTTCCACTCTATTAGACTTACTATGTACCGGTGAATAAAATATGAGAAAATTAATTTTTTTTAAAGAAAAGTATAATGATTGACGGAAATTAAAGTAATGCTATAATATTTGCGACTAAATTGTCTGAATGGTCCCCAACATATATGAAACTACATTGTTTTGGTCTCCGGTCTTAAAACCACCCTCATTTGGCACTCTACAAATTCAAAATGATTTGTTTGGTCCCCAAACCCATTTCCAAGCGGTTTCTG
>JAUOBV010000010.1:3027296-3044365 GCA_032360425.1 Rubia occidens
ATGATTTGTTTGGTCCCCTAAGCCCTAAAATTACTATTTTACCCCTGAAACCCTAAAAAATATATTTTCACAAAAAATATTAAAAGATGACGTTGACCCGCGGTGTTGACCGATAGCGTTGACTTTTTACCGGTAGGGTTGACTTTTTAAGAAAAAACAAATTTTCAGAAAAATAAGAAAATATGGCGTTGACCCGGGACGTTGACCAGTATCGTTGACTTTTTCCCAAGATCGTTGAATTTTTAGAAAAAGGAAGTTTTCAGGAAAAAAAATATGAAAAAGTCAGCGTTGACCGGCAGCATTGACTTTTTTATTTCAGAAAAATATGAAAAAGTTTCTGAATTGTCCCCAACATATTCAGACACTTTTTCATATTTTTATGAAAATTTTCTTTTTCTAAAAAGTCAACGATTCCGGTAAAAAAGTCAATGATACCGGTCAACGCCACGGGTCAATGCTGACTTTTTCTGATTTTTTTTAAAAAAAGTCAACGATCTCGGCAAAAAGTCAATGTTGTTGGTCAACGTCACAACCAACGCTGACTTTTTCATATTTTTCTGAAAACTTCATTTTTTTCTAACAAGTCAACGATCCGGGGGAAAAAGTCAACGGCACTGGTCAACGCCTCGAGTCAATGCCGATCAATGCTATCTTTTCATATTTTTCTAAAAATTTTCATTTTTCTAAAAAAGTCAACGTTATCGGTAAAAAGTCAACGATGTCGGTCAACGCCACGGGTCAACGTCGTCTTTTGATGTTTTTTTGTGAAAATATATATTTTAGGGTTTCAGGGGTAAAATAGTAATTTTAGGGCTTAGGGGACCAAACAAATAATTATGGATTTGTAGAGTACCAATAGTAATTTTGGATTTTTTATTTCAGGGTTAAAATAGTAATTTTACCCCTGGAAATACCAGAAACCGCTTGGAAATGGGTTTGGGGACCAAACAAATCATTTTGAATTTGTAGAGTGCCAAATGAGGGTGGTTTTGATACCGGAGACCAAAACAATGTAGTTTCATATATGTTGGGGACCATTCAGACAATTTAGTCAATATTTGCTAACATATCCCTACTTGGCTACATACAAGAGGTAAGCAATATCATTTTAAATTGACTATTTGTTAGATTAATTATTATAAATTTCGTTTTAATAAATTTTAACGTTAAACTATAATTATTTATAACTCGCAGTTCGCGGTACATTTTAAAAGATTTTCAAAATTATAAAAATCTCGTTGGTAAATAAAAATAAACATCAAATGGCCTTATTAGTTATGAAGTATCAGTTTTAACATGACTCTATATAACAGTTAGTCAGTTAGTTTAACATTT
This sequence comes from Rubia occidens, assembly GCA_032360425.1. Lineage (NCBI taxonomy): Eukaryota > Viridiplantae > Streptophyta > Magnoliopsida > Gentianales > Rubiaceae > Rubia > Rubia occidens. The sequence continues at coordinate 3,028,632 of JAUOBV010000010.1, forward strand.
AATATTCTTATTAGGTAAAATCTTGAGAATTATCGTCTTTCCATAGGGTTATGGAAATACGGAGTTTAATAAGAATAATAAAAGGTTAAATGTCTTAGTTATAATATTATAAATTTATTATGCAACATGTAGTAGTTATAAAGTTTCTAACTCGATTCATGGAACTCAAAATTTTTATTTTCATTTATTCTAATTTATATTTTAAACCGTGGTCTTTCCATGACTTATGGAAAGACCATTTTCAAGAGACGTACTATACTCTTTTTATTACTCTGGATTGTGTACATGCGACAGAAGAATACATATAAAGAGTGGCGCGAGGAAATGGAATCGCTTCCACGCCATACCTCCTAGATTAAAACACACTCACGCACTCAACAATGGCCTTTCACCTTCGACTGCGTCCTCCATTTCTCAAATTGGGTGCTCCACTTCCTAATTTTAGCAACTCCATTGCGACGAGGAAGCCCCTCAGGGTGTTCGGCTGTGCTGCGGCGCCCAGTGATTCTCATAAGGTACTTCTTCAAAGTTTCAGCCTTTGCAGAATTTAATGTTATTGTTTTGGAGTAGTTTCTAAGTGTAAGAGTAGTTTCGAATTGGGTTTTTCACAATCTACTAGTGTTTGGTTGATTTTAAATTCAGTAATATTGGGATGCAGACACAAGAAAATTATATGGTATTTACAATCTACTAGTGTTTTTTGGGACTGAAGTTTATTGGGATTCGTTGATCGAACAGCTGCTATGCGGAGTACATTGATATGGGATCTTTTTATTCATTTTCTTGTTCTTCAAAGTTTTCATCTTTTTATCTTAGTGTTTCATTTTTTTTAGTGGGATTGATTGCTTTGAGCATTGAATGATGGGTTACTTCCTTCTTCCGTTGAATTTAAAAATGCGTATGTTAGTGATTAATATGCTGTCCTGTTGGATGTTGTAAGTCTATAGGTTGGTAGCACAAGTTCATTTATGTGGGGTGTGAAACCAAGAATATGCTAGTTGCTTGTGCTCATAGAGTCTCATGGATGTGTAAATGAGAGAACCAGTAGTTTGAGTTTAGTTTGCTAATTAAGAGTGTAAAACTTTTAAATTTTTGAGTTGTGATCTGGTTGAGTTAGTCAAGATGGTTATTTTACTCGCTGCAACTGCTTTTGTGTTTTATCATTCGATTCATGTGATGATTTCCATTTATGTTTCTCATGCTCTGTCTTCAAATCCTGTAGTTGGTAGCACAAGTTAGAGAGAAGCTCCAAAGTGAACATAGTAACCTCCCAGCCGGCAAAAATGGTAGAGATGACGAAGAGCTCATTCTCTGGTTTTTGAGGGACAGAAAGTTCTCTGTTGATGCTGCAGTGTCCAAGTTAACTAAAGCCATTGTATTTTTCTATCCTTTCTTTTTTAAATACCATATAATTTCTTAGTGATTTTCCTGTTGACTTTCCTTTGAGTGGATCATAATTCCACGATTTGTGAGTAAATTTTGAGAGTTCTCAAGTCGTAGATTTGGTTTCAAATGAAGTGCTGGACATGTTTCACTAGTCCTGCATCTTGTCTCTTGCCATTTCTGATAATTAGAGTTGGACTGAGAGGAGATTAGTTGTTCAATACCAGGCTTTGTAAATTATGATGATTTTGCCTTAGTTTCTTCTACCTAGAAAATAACTTAACGTTAGTCTGATCTCTATTCTGTTGCTTCTACCATGCAGAGATGGTATCATGCTTTTGGTGTGTCAGAACTTACCGAACAGTCAGTGAGGCCAGCAGCTGAAACTGGGAAAGCCTATGTGCATGGCCATCTCGATATCCATAGTAGGCCAGTTCTGGTAGTAGAGGTGTCCAAGCATATCCCTGGTGTGAGTCTTACTGTTAGGGTTAATTTCTCTGTTAATTTTTGTACAAACAATCATTTAATGTCTCTCAAAGAACAAAACTAAGTTCTATGCTAATAGAAGTTACTGCATTGAACAGAAGGGTGGGTTTGGGGGGTGGGTGGGTAGTGTATGGTTTCCATCAAACTAAACTGAAGCTTCACATACAGGAGAAAATACAATAACATATATCTGTATATGTATGTAGTAAATAGGTGCTGTATATGTTTTATCTGTAATAAAACAATTTGGTCCATGTCAAAGATTTGCATATGGCGGTTACTTCTAGCATATAGGATCTTGAAAAAGCTGCATTCCTTCTGCTGGCATATGTTTATGGCCAAAACTCCGGTCTTCAAAATTTCATCATACATAAAAGAATCAACCAACTTCTACTTGAATAAAATATGTATATAATCCATCTCCTGGCCAATAAAGATACAGATGAAGGATGCATCTCCTGAAGCGATAAATTTTTTAATTCTTTTCTTGTCTGGTTCAATTCTTTGCTATTTGATTTGGTTGTCTGAAATGAGGCTACTTCTTTGGTGGTGGTGATGGCTTAGTTATCATTATTCAATTCTTGCAGAAGCTGGATTATATTGAAGATGAGAAGTTGTGTGTATTTCTTGTTGAGAAGGCATTGAGTAAACTTCCACCGGGGAAGGAACAGATACTCACAATAATTGATCTTCATGGATTCGGTACAGAAAATGCAGATCTCAAGTTCTTATCATTCTTGGTAATTTAATCTTGCAATTATCAGAGAACCTTATTCTTTTTACTGATAGCATGAGACTGTATGGTCTTGAAGAAGAACAGAAATTACGGCTCTTAATGCCAGAACTTGAGATTACCATGGTTTACCATAAATGCCAACTTGGATTGTGGTCATTTTGCCTATTCCTTTTTGCTCAGTTGTTTTCTTTGGTTGTCTTCTAGCTATTCATTGATGCAACTTTGTTTATCAAATGTAGTATATCATCTCACCTAGTTATTGTCCGAAGCTAGTTTTGTAATTGATGCAGATTTATGAATTAAGATGTAATTTTCTTGTTTTGACTTTTTCCATTTGTTGATGGTGGCCAATCTTTGATTTTTAGACAAGTTTGCTAAAAAAAATTGCTTTGTGACAGTTTGATGTATTCTATTACTACTATCCAAGTAGGCTTGGCGAAGTTCTTTTTGTCGATGCTCCTTTCATATTTAAGCCCATATGGCAGCTGGTTAAGCCCATGCTAAAATCCTATGCTGCTCTGGTAAGCATTTCTGCTATCAATTTCCAAACGTATTTTTGTTTATGCATCAGTAGTTGCTTAAAAGAATCACTAGGCTCTTTCTTAAAACCAATTAGTATCATGCGGATTTTTCCTTCATCTTGTAAATTGTTCATTTTTTCACCATTGGATGAGGGATTCTAGCCTTTCTTTTATACCTCAACAGTTGCAGTTCTACGATTTGAGCAACTTAAAATCTGTAAGTAAATTGTAGGAGGGGTGCATCATTTAGTTGTGTTTTGGGTACATACATTTGTGACAAATTAATTCAAATTTTTTTATGTGTTCGGGTATTAATTATGTGTATCATTTTTCTTGATATCAACTTTTAAAAACAAAGTTGTTAGTGGGTTCTAAGCTGAATTCACGACTATAATATCTTAGTTCCAATTGGTTGATTGCAATTTGGTTCCTAGATCATGTAGTTATGGTTCTCTCCAACTTTTATTTAGCTGGAAAACTTTTGTTGATGAGGGTTTACCGTGCTTGCTTCGAGACTTGATAATAGATGGAAAAGTAGTCGTTTTGGGAAAAGGCTGGTTAGTTTGTGTTCACTGATTTGCAGTTGGAACACCATTTGTGTAGCTCATCAATGTATATACTTTTCTTTACAGGCAAGGTTTTGCTCAGCGAAGATAGCCGACGACGAGTACTTTACCAATTCAACGGTTCCAACAAACCTGAGGAGATGAAGGGTGTGGGTGAAATGTACACTGACCAAGCTTGATGATAATGACTGACTCGTACCAAGATATCATCACACAGGTTTTCATGAAGTCCTCGAGAGATTAGCTTGCTATAGGAGAAGCTGTGGTTGAGTTTGACATGCATTGTTTGTACAATGTTCTACCGCACCACTTACAAAGTTATGAAGCAACTTGGGATGATCACGTGGTTCACCGTGTTGTATAGTTCGATGTTAGAGCGAGGCTAGATATGGAGAAGATGCTAGTGTAAGAAACTGCATATATGGGATAACTGAGTTCTCACAAATGACCTTCTATCCTAAAATATAATACACTAATCATATATAATAACACTCCCTCTTAGTTAAAGCGGTAGCTGAGCAGATCTTTGAACAAGAGACTAGACCGGAAATGCAGGAGAGGAGATGGAAGTCCTTTCGTGAAGATGTCGGTATGTTGGTCGAGAGCTACTTTCTCACGAACGTGTACGTGTTTGGTGAGTTGATGTTGCACCGAGTTGGACGAGCAACTGGTACATGTTTTCACATCTGATTTGTGGTTGATGGTTTTTCTCTGTGGTTAAGAGGCATTTTTTTTTTACGAAATATTGCTTCATAAAATACAACATCCCTTGAATTGATCACCATTGAGTCCTCCAAATCAAACAACTTGTATGCCTTCTGAGTTCTGACCAAGTGCATAGCCAATTTGGGCTTAAACTTTGATATGTGAGGCAAAGTTTTGGTTGAAAAGCACAAACACCCAAACACTCTGACATGCATCAAATCTGAACTGGTCCATAAAACTTTTCATAAGCAGTTTTCCATGAGATTTTCGAAGTCGCCTAACCAATCAACCATGACATCTAAAACATCATTTCAGACATAAACCAATCAGTTTTAAAATAAGCTAATTGCAATCCACGAAAATCAAATCATCCAAAACAATTCTTTAAAGACATCAAAACAATTCTTCTTCATCTTCAATTCCTTCAATCCCAAGGGAAAATGTAGGAAGCGAGGAACAGGTTTTCTTCATGAACTCTTCAACCATCTTATCAACAAACTCATGTGTCCTCGGGTCTTCCATAACTTTCTATGTGGTCATGACATGCTCAAAATCTTCATTTGAAGTCCGCGGTTGCACAATGGGACAAGCAATCGCTAGGGGTGGGCGTCAAGTCAGTTTAATCAATTTTTTACTTAATCGGTTCGGGTTAATCAGTTTTACCCCTAAAAAATCCAAAATCAAAACTGAACTGACTAACCCAAAAAACCAAATTATCCAAATCGAATTCAGAATTCGGTTTCAATTTGAGACCAAATTCAAACCAAATAAACCGAATTCATTGAATTTTTTTATATAAAATTACAAAAAAAATTGTAACTTACTTACAAATTCTACAAAAAAATTGTAATTTAATTTCTGCATCATCACAATCAATTTTTCAAAATAAAAATCCAACAAATACAACACAAATTCAATCATATCAATTTTAACATTATATTTAACATTAAAGATCAATAGTTTGTTTTACGATTTATGTTCAAAACCTTCACATTGTTCAAGCCTTCAATGGAGTACTAAAATGAACATGGGAATGTTCTTCACACCATATGAAGTATTGAAAGGAATCTGGGAAAGTTCTTTCACGCCAATTATGTCAATTTCACAAAAGAAAGTTTTCGTTTAACATAAGAAGAAGGTAGAAGATGAACAAAAATCAGAGAAGGTAGAAGCTCAGCTTAATGAGGGACGAAAATAACAAGAAGAATAAAACTGAACAAAGGAGTTAGGATCTACGGACTACAACTTTTGTTAAGGTATTAGCTCAAACTTAGGGGGTTAGAGTTCGAGCCTTTGGGGTATAATTTTTAAAAATTTAGATTGGCCTCCAGTTTATATCTATTTATAAATTGAATTTTTAAAATAATATTATTAATATATTATTTATTTATTTAATTTCAATTCGGTATTCGTGTTGAAGTTTTTGATTGATTTTTAATATCCAAAACTACACTAAAAACCATATTCAAAATTACTCAATTCAGTTAATTGAAAACCTTATTTTAAATTTCGTTCGGGCTATTAGAATTTGGATTATTTAATTTTTGATTTAGTTTTCAGTTTTCAATATTTTTGCCCCACCTCTAACATTCTCTTTCTCAAGATTTTGCACCAAATTTAGCGTAACAACCTCCATGTCTCGTTTGTACACGAGATAAGCCTTAGGTACAAGGAGAAAAAACTGAAGAAAAATCAGTCAAACAAAACAATCTGAAATTCCCAATGTAAAAAACAAAACAACATGAACTACAAAATACACGGTTTAAATTACAATTATCATAAGTTTAGAAACAACACACACTAGTTTTAAATTAGAATAAAAAATACAAAAGGTTAACAAAAAAATTTTCCAATGACTTACATTATTGGCAGTTTTTTCAATAGCCTCATTGGTCATCAAACCACTTGGAATGAGGTATGAAATGATTTCTGATTCCTAAGCATGGCATTCAACACCAACATTTGGAGTACGAAACCCCTCAGATTCCCGACTCCTACTTTTCACTTTCAGCTTGCCATCTTTACTTAAATGATAACCACCATCAACCATAACACCTCCATCATACCTAATCTTCCCAAGAACATGAACCCTCTTCAACAAGGATTTATTCGACCAATGCATGTATAGTGCCAATCTAATAGGATCGGGCTTACCACTAAAAGGTAACATGTACATATACCCTAGCTATAGCACAAAGACACAACCACTAATAGACGACACATTTTTGTTATCATATTTAAAATTGCCAACTCCCTCACATAAATGATCCAGCACTAAACCACACTAGTCAAGATGCTTAATGGTTCCAACATTTTCTAAAGCACCTGCAAGCTTCATGTGTACTATATTTTTTGTAGTCGGGGCTAAGATGGTACACATCACATACATAACAAAGCATCTTTTAAACAATTGACCACCATGACTCAGTTTTAACATTTCATCAAAAAGATTAGTCAATGTGATGTGGCTATAATTATCAGCACCCAACTCAGCCCTCCATCAATCCCTAATCTCTACATCCTTAAATACACCCCTCTCATTGTTTTTTTTAAACCAATGGGACATCCCGGAATCCTTGGAATACAAAATATGTTATAAACATTATCTGAACTAATAATGTACCTGTAAATAGCTACTTCCTGAACGCAGTCCGCATAATCAAGCCTCTTAACCAGCGAAGTGATGATTATAATAGGGAGGGATGTTATTTCAAAGTGTAGTATCCCACCAAAACCTATTTCTTCAACGTATCTCTTCTGCGCAGGAGTGAGAGAGCTGATTACAACCTTCAATTTCACAGGACAACAATTGCTAGAGAATTTTTTAACAAACCTAAACACAAAATTCAACATGAATGTAGTAAGAATACACAGTTTCAAATAACTAATCCATTCAGGATACTAATATATGCAAAATTTAAGTAAACATCTAATAATAGAAGAACCATTTTACACAATAAACAGTTACACATAATATATTTTCTAGATTATCATGAATATTCACATGTGCAACATTTAAGAAAATAAATACAAGTTCTAAAATAACATTTTTAAAAAACAAATTTTGAAAAACAACAGTTAGATAAACATAATTAACAAATACGCAGTGAATATTAACATACGACACATGTAAGAAAATAAATACAGTATCTTATTAAATATGAATTTGAAGACATGCGGAGTATAAATAAAAAATAAACCCTGAATACTAACATATGCAACATTTATTATAACAAATACAAATTATAAAGATATTGGAAGAACATTGTAAACCAAAAAACAAAAACCTTACTTATTACCCTCCCCATCAATACGTTCAATAATCTGTGGCTTCAGACGATTGCGCTGTTATTTCATAGGTCTTCACTCGACAACAACACATGCCTCAACCACAACTATTTTTCTAGGGGACGACGCCCTCCAACCACGCTCTCCGATTTCATCTTCACACCAGATTTATTCACAACTTCCTATTGTCTATTTGAGGACTTCCCATCACAATCAACATCTTGTTTCTTTGACTTGTCCTTTACTTCATCATTGGTCTTACAACCATCTTGCTTCTTTGATTTCTTCACTAGTCCAGCAGTGGACTTACCAATTGCTTTTTTCACTGACTTCTTTGAAGCATCAACAGACTTACTTCCACCATCTTCCTTCAACTTCTTCTTCAACTTTTGCTTCAGAGTAACAAAAGATCTAACCAAAATCTACTTATTTTTCTTCTATCCTTCAGAAGACATTACCACATCAACTACAACATCCTCTCCAACATGTTCTCTTTCAATCCTGGTTAAATCATCCAAGTTAACCAAACATTCATTCAGATATGCATCAACTTCAGCATCAACTTCTTCTACAACTTTTTCCCTACATAATTATTACCATCATAACCAAGAATTACATTAGCTTCAACATCATTAGAACCACCTTTAACAGCAACTGAGCTTGCACCAACCACCTCAGACTCTTCAACAGCACCAACAACTTATGTGCCAACTACATCATTAACATCAACTTCATCAGAAAAAGAAACAAAAACTTCATCCCCTTCAACACCATCATTAACTTCTGCAGAAAATCCAGCAATCATAGAACCTCAACCTCATTTACAGCCTCCTTCATTATCTCAACTTCCATAGAGCCCTTAACCTCCCCAACTACTTGAGCAAAATGTGAATCCCCACCCTCAACAACTTTTGAATCCTCACCCACCTGTGACCCCCACCTTCCACACTCTTATCAACATAACCTGATTCTCTACTTATACAAGGAACATCACTCAGCAAACTATCATAGTCAAAATATTTCAAATCTTGAGATGATTCACCATTACTATCCTTAAGATTATGTACCATAACTTTTAAGTTCCTCTTCTTTGTCTCTTTAGGAATAACAGTTGAAACCTCTAGAGTTCTGACACCATTTATTCTAGCTGACCTACGTGTCAATACAACTATAACAAAGGAAAAACACAAACAATATCAGCACAGTACCATAAAGAAATGAAAGGCATAATCACATGAATGAGGTACAACATTTATGAAAAATTAAACAACCTCCATAAGATTCCTAAATCTTCAGCTTATTCTGAAGAGAAACCTCTTCTTGCAAATCCTTAGTGCATCATTTCCTTACTAATAATTTTACGCCTAAAAATATTATAGATTGAACATATATAAGAACACAAAAACAAAAAAATGCAATAAAGAAAAATTACAACCATCTTCACCATTTCCTGGTTCCTTATTGTCAAAGATATATTTATCTCATTCGAGAACACATGGAGGAATACATATACCTAACAGTCAGGATAGGTCTCCACTTAACCTCATACCCATTACAACCATTAAAGATAGGGCTTAGTTTTAGGGTATTTCAGCATACTAATCCTCACCCGCCCTGATATTATTCGTTAGGGTCAATATAGGCTTATCTCTAGATTCTAGTATGTAACTATTGAACACTTCACAAAGATTGCTAGTCAGCGTGTCACACTTAGTATGATGAGAAATAAAACCCTTACACCAATGCACATGATAAGGAGATTCCTTTAGTGTTTGGTAGGCTGTAGGGTCATAAGCTTCTAACTCAACCATCATTTGCGTGTACAGCTCCACTGTTGCGCTCCGGAAATGAACCATACCATCCCTTTTAATACCTCCCCCGAGTGTTTTTTCTTGAAGTTTCTATACAAATGAGCCACGTAATATCTATGAGTAGCACCCGACATAACCTCGGTCAATGCTTTGTCCCATCCCTATTATTAAACATTAAATCAGTTAATGACTTAAATATGGATATATAAACAAGGATTAAATGTTATTAAATTTAACTAAAGGAAATAACTTCTGCTGATCAGATATGAAAGTATAGTGATACTCATTTTCAACTTCGATGTCTTTTTTCAGGAGCTCCAAAAACCATTTCCATTGCATTGTGGCCTCCTTCTCAACTACTGCCTATGCTAATGGGCACCATCCATTATTCGGATCAGTTTCCATTGCGGAGAGAATCTGTCCGGGATATATCCCCTTCACATGGCATCCGTCTAATCTTATAATAGGCCTAAAATGTTTGAAACCCTCCTTCAGTGGCCCCAAGAAACAGTACATGCGCATGAAATGGGGATTCCTATACTCAATCCTAAAGGGGGTAAACTCAACCTCGATGGTTGTCCCGGGATTCATTCTTTTCACCTCCTCACTGTAGTCAAATATTTTCTTGTATTGTTCAATGGTGATTAACTCCACTTCCCTCTTTCTAGTTCTGTAAGCTACATTCTGTGATATTGTAGCCTCATAATCTTCAACCACTGTCTGCCTCAAGCTTCTCACTAACATCAACAAATTGTTTCAAATTCTCTCTGCATAATTCTTAGCCAACCACTTGGAGTTCAAAAATATCTGTTTTCGTGGATGGGATCAGTTTTCATAGACACTGTAGAAATTCTTGACGAATAGGTCATTGCTTCCAGTCTTGTTGATTTTTGAGGCAAAAATAACCCAAGGACAAGGAGCCTTGCACCTAGCTCTAACTCTATGCCTCTCATTATTTGGAAACCTGATATCCTTCTTCATCCAAATGGCACAATGCCGAACTACCTCCTTAAACTCCGTTGATCTAGAAAATCTCATCCCCACTTCAAACCGGAGATATACCATATCTCTCTCAGAGTTAAAATGAACAAACTTACCTCCACCTTCACTGTCACTTCTTTCTTTGGCAGTTCTATTCCCCGCCATCTCCCTCAAATATGTCTTATCATGTTCATCATCTGTAATGTCCTCAAAATTATCCATTTTTGACTTCTTTTTCTCCACTGCTTTCTTTACTTTCTTGGCAGATTTCAATTTTTGCATGCTTAAGAACTGGTTGCTGAATCTTAGGTCCATCTTGTGAAGGGGTCTGCTCATTCTCAGGTTTAGCTATTGGTGGGGGCGGCTCTTTTCCAAGTTCTTGAGATTTAGGCATCTGATATCCCTAAACTGATTTAGTTTGCTATCTTGGGAGTCAAGCCAAGCTTCAAAATTGGCATCCATGTTGGCATTATCCTCACCAGCATTAAGATTATCTCCATTATTTTCCTACCAAACTTCAGCATCCCCGTTAATTTCCTACCCAACTCCAGACCCTAAATCATTTTCCTGCCTAACTATAGCCTTTACATAACTCTCCTCAATCTCAGGATCAATCTTATCAAGGTCTTCATCGGCACAATATTCATTATTATCTGTGAATATCTCCACATCAGAGATGTTGTGCCTACTAAGATCTTCGTCTTCACCTACTGCAGCATCCTCTTCTACATTTTCAAATTGATCCCCTCAGCTCTATCATTTCCACACTCTTCCTCTTTAGCCTTATCATTTCCACCCTTTTTCTCTTCACTTAAATCAGTCTCAACAAGATCAATACCCACCTCATTATCATCCCTAGACCATGCCCCTTCCCTAGTCCTAACCCTAAAATTAATCTCAAACTCAACTCAAAATCATCTTCAAAATCATCCCCAACATCACCCCCATTACCAACCAACTCAGGCCCATCTACAGCCCCGATATCACCCTTCTCAAGCCCATCATCTTCACCGCACTTCTCTAAATCCTCAACATCAATCTAACCCATATCTTTTTCAGCATTTAGCTCATTTTCTTACCACCAGGCGCAGTCTCATCCTTTGTTTCCTTAGGTCTAAGGAACATCCCCTCTTCACAAAGAGTGCACCTCTTTTCAACAATACCCTCTCCAACCCCAGCTTGCACACAAAAAAACCTTTATAATCTTATTGTACTAACCCAAATGAAAATAATGCTCCTTAACTTCTCATCAGACCATATACCAACTACACCAAGATTTTTGGAGAATCTCGGGTAAATAGACCAGAATTTCTTTGGCCCTTCCATACCCAAAATGTGAACCGTTTGCTTCAAGTCTTCTGGAGATAGTTCATGCTTGTCGCGATACTCCACATAATCAGCTTCACTTCTGGTGTACATTATTAAGTCATCCCCTTCAAATCGGCCCCAATATCTCCGCTTGATGGGAAAATTGTCAAAGCTATGATCTAACACAAAAAGTCAGAGAACAACAATGCATTAAAATTCAGTTTAACATTTTTGAAATGAAAAATATATCTTACGCATCTACAACAGCTCACAAGAAATCATCAGGCATTCAACACTTGTCCAGCAAATCGCACAATCTCCATGTAAAAAAAATTCACACAATCAGAACTCGGAATACAGCAGTCGCATTTCAAAGCTAAAAAAATTGATGTCGTTTTTCAAAGAAAAAAAAGTAGTCGCATATCATAACTCGAATAACATATATCGCATTTCAAAGCAAAGAATACAGCAGTCACATAATCACCTCGACACTTCCAATTTACCAACACAAACCCCAATTTCCAGTAAACAACCCCGAATTTTGAAATCCCCAAATTCATCCAACATAAACCCTAGTTCACCCTCGACATTACCCACCTCATTTAACTAACAAAACCCCAATTTTCATAGATAGTAGAGCGTACATAGTGTATAATCATTCATTTGGAACAAAATCTTACCGTAGACTACACGATGTGGGAACCTTGCACTTTTAGAACGAATTGGTCACCCCATCTTCAAGTTCTCAGTTAAATTTAGATGAAATGGACCATGGACATGAAAATTTTAGGGGTTAACTTGATTGGATTTTGGATTGCAGCAAATCAAGAAAATAGGAAGATGATGAGGGTTTTTGTTTGGGAAAGAGGAAGAAGACGACAAGTTTTTCTCTTTTTTGAATTAAAATCGAGAAATAAAATCAAAGTTACTTATTTATGAGGGATTAACCTAAAACGACTATTTTACCCTAAAAAGTCACGCGGCCTGCACATATAAGGGCGTTAGCGAGATTTAACTGTTTAAAGCGACGAAAGTACAACAAGTTGCCAGTTTGTTAGTTCGGGGGCAAAAAGTATGTGAAAAAATTGGAGGGCCAGGGGTGAATGATGGGGATAGTTTGAGGGCCATCGAAATCATTTACTCTATAAAATAATATATATTTTTACACTAATACTTTATAATGGGAATTATAATTAAATGGAGAAAATATGGAGTTTAAGAAAATTTAAGCTAATTTAGCCTAATTGTATATCTTAATATCTAATAGTTATATTTCGCATTCCTTTCAAAACTATTTGATTGAATAATTTGGTAGCTTAATATGCATAGATTGTGATTCATGTTTTTATATTTTGATAGATTTTTAATTTTTAATGTTCACAAATTTTTAAGTTCATTTTGTTTAGATAGGAAATGTCATGTTTGTGATTTTTTTAAATCCACATATTGTGATTATAAGTAGAGATACATTTATAATCCTAACTTATGACTGAAAGTGCAATCTGAGAAAGTGTCAATATAACCTTAACTTATTATCAATTATGCCAATCTAACCCTAACTGTTAGTCAATTTGTGCCAATGTAACCAAACTACTCAGTTCCAGCATTGACCCGAGAAATTTTGGCATTGATGAAAAACTGAAATGACCAAAATACCCTCTAAGCCAAAGCTAAAAATGCAATACCCATTATACCCTTGTTCTCATTCACCTTCACCCTCCCCGACCTGAACCCGCCACCCTAGCCCCAACCTAAACCCGCCGCCTCCCCCCACCTCCACCACCCTAATCCACCATCCTCGGCAATGACTCAGTCACCACCCTAACCCCCATCTCCCCCACCTCCGCTAGGCTCAATCGTAAACCCGCATCCCCCACCACCCTAACCCTATATCCCCCACCTACACCAACCTAACCACGCCGCCACCGACGATGACTCGGCCACCACCCTAATCCAGTCTCCCCCTACCTCAACTGAGCTCAATCTCAGATCCAAGCTTCAAACCTAACACCGACATGGCTCTCTCGATGTGCTCCAACATAGTATTCACCATCACCACCGAAGCTCAAACCAACACTGCTAGAGACCCAGAACAACCCCCTCGTCGGAGATGAAACATTTGCGCTGAGAAGAAGAATATTGTTGAGGGAAAATAAATGTCGTTCAACAGTTAACATAATGTCTCCTCCCCCTCTCGTCCACCGGGAACTGCATGTTTTTTTCCTTTATTTTGTTCATGATTGATTGCCGACTGATTTTCCGGCGAGATGAAGAAAGGGAGAGTGAAGGCTGGCCAGAAAGTCTCTAGGGTTTTTCTGAGATCTGTGTTTAACTAGGAGTAGATAGAGTTTCAAACTAATGGTAAAAACAACGGCAAGCATGAGAGGGGAAATGGGGGGTGAAAGGGCATTGCCGTTTGCGGTGAAAATGGCAAAGAAGGAGAAATGGGGGCAGTTTAGTATTATCATGTATTTTTTTTAAGGGCAAAATTGTCATTTCACCCAATTCTGGCCAAACGGTCGTTGACTAAAAGGTCATCCTAGTCCAGGGTTAGATTGACACTTTATCAAATTGCAGGATTATATTGGCATTTTCAGCCAAAATGTAGGGTTATTTTAGCACTTTTCTCTTATAAGTATAATGTTTAGGTAGTCATTAGTTCACGTTAGGGATGGCAATGAGGCAAGTTTTGGTGAAGGTCCACCCCGTATCCTCCCCAATGGGGAGAGTATAAAGGTAGTTTTGATAAGGATGGGTGGGTATGAGTATGAAAATCAAACCTGTTATGGGTTACTGGGATATTTGCTCACACCCATCGGCCCCATCCCCGCCGACCTCACTAAATCCGTTATATACATGATAATTTAATATAGAATAAATTATTATTTATTCATAATGCACATATTTTACCTATAATATTTCATTTAAATATATTTATTAATTTTAAAATTTTAATATAAAAAATGGATTTTAGCTATATTTGGAGATATGAGTAGAATGAATACAATGAGTATGAAGTGGGTAGGGAGATCCAAAAGGGTGATGAGACGGTGTGGATTTTGTATTATACCCGGTGGGGCGGGTGGATTTTAAAGTTGTACCCATGGGTGATGGAGGAAGTATGGGTATGAAAATTTTAGGTGGACATGGGCATGGAGGTAACATAATCCGCACCCGCCCCGCCCTATTGGCATCCTTAGTTCACATATATTTATAAAAAAATCAATATGGTTTGTTCAAATATATTTGAGTTTAAATCCAAAAACAAAAACTCAAATTTGAATAAATCGAATTTGTTTTTTTACAAATATGGTTCGGCTTTCGATTTTAGGTATGTAAAATTCAATCCATTTATACCGAACCGAACAAACCAAAATAGTTGAAAATCAACTTTCCAATCAACGTTGTGGCTCCACCGAATTTGCAACTGTTGTTGCCCTTTACAAACCTTCTTTAAAGAGCTTCTCTAGTCGCGTTTGAAGTTGGGTAGGCTCTAGGGGTGTTCATGGGTCGAGACGGTTCAGCTGTCCCGACCCAAATTGATCCAAAATTTGGGGAAATTGATCGGGTCGGGTCGGACTAGGTCATGGGTTGGCCCAAATCAACCCAAATCGACCAAAATCATATAAAAATAGTAATTTTATAATTTATTTAAATAAAATATATTTTTAAATTTAATAATATTTAAATAATAAATATAATTATGATTTATTCATATAATTTAAAAGACAAATATTATATTATATTTAATTTTATATTATTCACTTAATTAAAAATACAATTATTTTCATTTTACTTTGTTAGTATACTTTTAATATTTCATTTAAGAAATACTATAAGTTTACTAAAAATTTATTTATACAATTATGCATATATATATTTCATATATTAATAAATATATTATTTATAATTAATAGTAGTTTTGCAAAATTATTTTTAGTTTTATAAA
>JAUOBV010000010.1:3078301-3091003 GCA_032360425.1 Rubia occidens
TTCATCATCTTCTTCTGTGGCTCTCACTCCAGTTCCTCAAGTTCCACTAGCTCACCTGTGCCGAATCCTCTCCGTACTCATCAGATGACTACTCGAGTGATGGATGGTTCCCGACGTTCATGTTCTTTTTCTGACTATAAAGTCACTGGTTTTCTTACCGCCCTGGTCGCTCAGACTGTCCGTCGAGATTATCGTGCGGCTCTTTGGCTCCTCACTGGATTGCTGCCATGGATTAAGAAATGACTGCTTTTCGTCATCAGCACACTTGGGACTTGGTACCACGACCACCGAATGTCAACATTGTTGGCTCCAAATGGGTTTTTCGTCTCAAGTATCATCCTGATGGCACCATTGAGCATCACAAGGCTTGCCTTGTCGCTCAGGGTTTCTCGCAGATTCCAGGGTTCGACTTTGGTTCTTACTATTGCTACCATGCGTCAATGACCTCTTCACCAACTGGATATCAAGAATGCTTTTCTAAATTGTGTTCTTGACACTCCAGTTTATATGGCCCAGCCAGTTGGTTATAAGCATCATGCTCGACCATATCATGTTTGTTGCTTACGGTAGGCTATATATGGGCTCAAGCAAGCCCCTCGTGCCTGGTTTCAACGGTTCAATACTTATCTTTGTCAGTTGGGTTTTCTATGTAGTTCGACTGATACATCCTTGTTTATCTTCTTTCGCGGCGATACTCTATTGTACCTTCTAGTCTATTTAGATGATATCATTCTCACTGGAAATTATCCCTCTGTCATTCGCAATTTCATTGCTGGCACTGTATCTGAATTTTCCATCAAGGATCTAGGTTCTTTGTACTACTTCCCTAGTCTGGAAGTTGAGTCTACTTCCACAGGGTTGTTCTTGGGCCAAGCAAAGTATGCTCGGAATATTCTGACTCGTGTCGGGATGGCTAATGTTGCTCTTGTTTCTATGCCATTCCTCCCACATCCTCAGCTTCACAGTTCCACTAGTGGGAAGTTTTCCAATCCCACGCTCTATCACTCCTTGGTCGGCGCTCTACAGTATCTCATCATCACTCGCCCGGATCTTGCTTTTGCAGTAAACTCTGTCAGCCGGTACCTCCAGGATCCTCGTAAGGATCACTTTGATATTATCACCCGCATTCTTCGTTATGTCCAAGGTATCATACATTATGGCTTGTCCTTCAGTTCAGCTCGTTCCTCTGAGGTCTTGGGCTACTCTGAGGCTGACTGAGCGCGCTGTCTTGAGACTCGTCATTCGACGTAAGGCTATGCTATGTTTCTCGGTGGCAATCTAGTCTCATGGAGTGCTAAGAAGCATCCTACTATCTCCCGGTCTAGTTCGGAGTTCGAGTATCGAGTCTTGGCTAACCTACAATGTCGTAACAAGATATGAGTGAACTTTCTTCCAAAATAAACCATAACAAGAAGCAGCCATGTTACAACATTTACAACATGAACCAAAAAAAAGGCTCCTCGTTGATCCAAAAACATGAGAAGTAGGTAAATTTACTCAGAACCATATCACTGCAGTTCTTTACACAAACTAGCATGTCTAAACCCCTAAATCTCTGTGCCCCTTCCTACAGTTGTGATGTACTCACAGCTTAATCTTGGACAATCTTTCTGTGAAGCGGTCAAACACCGGATCTCGCTCCATCATGCTGATCCTCACGTGCTCGGGACCAACACCGAAATGCCTACCCCCTCGGCTCAAGATCTTATGGCCGCGCAGAAAGCTCTCACAATCGTCTATCTCTGCTTCACATTTCAGCCATGCAAATGCTGGAACAAAGAAAAAAAGACTGTCAGATCATTAGAAAAGAGGAGGGATCCATTTTATAATGGCTGTCAGTGTTTTACCTGGTTGTGGCTCGAATGTATGACCGCTATAGCTGCATTTCCCGGTTGGAAAGCTGGCAAGGCTGAAAAGAGTACTTCCACTCACAGCAGCTCTGAGTTGTTTCCACCTCTTGGCCATGGCATCGTAAGCAAACTTGAAGAAATTATCACCTGGTTCAGATTCTGGTCCTTGATCAATGGTTTCTGCAACGTGATTCAAGATCTTCGCTGCGCGAATCTGTGAATCCTTTGACACACCAATCGTGTTCAACTCGATAAACTTTGTCATCTTTCTAGCAACTGCTGGATCTTTAACCAGAGCCCATCTGAGATATTAGCAACAGGAAAATCTTTTAATGTTAGAAGCCAAAAAGGCCAAGTACAAAGACATTAATGTATTTGCAGTTAGTTGAAAGCGATTTACCCGAGTCGTGTCCCAGCGTGACCCGTGCTTTTAGAGACTGTAAAGAGCATTATATCATAGTCTGCAGGAGAAGAGATAGGAGTGTATTGTGGCCAGTAGTAAGCCAAGTCATGGACCAGTATTCCTTTGTCACGGTTGACCACGGATTCTCTGGATGCTCCGTCGGGATTGTTGGGAGATGTCACAAGCTCAATATACGGTTGATCTTTGTTGAAATCGTAAGCATCACCAGCCCATTTGTGAAGTCCAGACTTCAGAAAATCAGTCATCAACGGGTAGGACTGCATTTCCATAACATCACAGTTAAAGAGGGATCAACATAGAGTTCAGCTTGTAAGCAAACCAATGATCATGCAATGATACTTTCATGCTGCAGAGAATGATCAATCCTCAATGCCAATGGAGAGTTTTGTTTCTTTAGGCATGAATGACACAGTTGAAGTAATTTGGGAAGAAGAAACTATTTGTTAACTGCTGTGTGCTGTGTGTGTTCAGACCTTTTGATTAGTTCTAAAAATACCGAAGAAACCTGAAATTCTTCAAGTAAATTACATGAAAACCAGACAAGCAACTGGCTAGTTATCAGCAGATTGCAAGTTACTTTTTAACTTGTTACTGCGTTTTGTAATCAACAAGAATGCGAGTAACTATTTACCACAAGAACCGTTTTCTGCAAGAATTATTATAGTGGGAACTGAATGAAGAGTGATATGATGTTTGACTCACCGAATAAAATGGGGCAGCTGACACCACGCTAATAGGTTCTGAAGCATCGTCTGGAGAAAGAGCATATAACACAGCTTGGTAAAGTTGCGTAGAACCAGTCCCAACCACGATGTGTCGTCCCTCAATCACCGCGTTTCCGACACGTTTATGCAGCCTCACAATGGCACTGGCAAAGTCATTCTCCAAAAACCAGCATATGTTCCGGATATCAGAGAAATAACTGATCAGTTGCCACCCGGTAATCACAGTTGTCGTTCTGTCCCCTGACTGCTGCCAATACCTCTCATACATTGTCGGATCCCCGCTACACAGAGTTGATAAACCAGTGCCATTTAGATAATAAAGAATGATATCCACACTTGTTTAGCACATGAACTCTGAACAATCAAATTAACTAAGTGTCCTAGTTCCCCGGGCTGCCTCCGGTGAAGCCAGACAAGAGATGGTCTACCATTTATAGAACCCATGTTATTACCCAGTAATGTAGATTAAATAGTAAGCATATTTAAGTACCATTCTGTCATGGAATCATGTGCATAAATACAAAATCTAATGAAAGTAAAACCAACCAGAATGCACTAACTAGGATCTCAACACATCAGAAGCCAAAGTCAAAGAAAGAACCTCTTTAAACAAACTTAAGTACAATCCAATTATCAACTGCAAACTTAAAATCTTTCGATGTAGGCGGAATTAAACTGAAAATACCAGAAGGGCTGTATGATGTGAAAAAAATACAGTATGAGTAACTTTAATTTTACAAACACTTCGTACAAAAATATGAAATTTTGTCGGAACCAGAAGATCGGCTATATGGATCATATACCACTTCTTGGTATGTGACACACAATATCATACTTTGTAAACAATTTTTTGGTCCAAACAGTGACAGGGTTAAATAAGGAATGAAGAGTAGGCATGGAAGCTATCAGTAGTGGGTCCCAAGCACCATCAAAGGTTCAAATGATTGAATGGATGAATGGTTAAAATCAAGACCAAATTTCATTCTCCATATTTAAGTGCCAAGGACCAAAAACAGTGGTCCATAAACCTAACAAGTCCATGCTTGATGTTACACAGTATTCACACGAGCATTGCACGTGAGAGACCCAAAAGGCCACAAGTTGGAAACTTTGAACCTTTCCCATAGCCACTGTAATAAATAATAAATACCGTTAGGCAGAGGACTAATTTTGGATTAAAGATTCATAGATGCAAAGAATCAGACCCACAAAACACTCTAGACTCCAGCTTTTTTGTGGGTGTGGAGAATCCTTAAAATGTGCTCTCCATATCTTTTAGGGACCCAAAATCCAGTCTTTCATATGCTGTTGCATTTCACAAAGCAAGAAAAAGTCCGACAAACAATGTACAGTATGAAGCACAAAAAGTGACCTTTAGGCTTGACACGGCTGCAGAAAGGAATCAAATGAACCAAATCATATTACCCACTTCATTTCGTTAAGAAGGAGTTCGGTTTGTAATACTAAAACACTTTCCAATTAAAGGTCGTGTTTGTAATACTAAAACACTTTCCAATTGAGGAGCCAAGTTCGTAATGCTACATCACTTTTCAATTGAAGAGCTGTGTTTGTAATGCGAAAACACATTCTAGTTGAAGAGGCGTGTTTGAAATATAAAAACATGCTCAAGTTGAAGGGTTGTGTTTGTAATACTAAACCACTTTCTAGTTGAAGAGTCGTGGTTGTAATACTAAAACACGTTCCAGTTGAAGAGTCGTGTTTGTAATACTAGAAGGGACGTGTTTGTAATACTAAAACACATTCCAGTTGACGAGTCGTGTTTGTAATACTAGCACCGTCCCATTTGATCGTGAGTGGAATGGAGGTAGTTCCAACTACTTTTTCCCATAAAATGATTAAAAGCACCACCATCCAAGGTGACATGGTAGTGCCCAAAAGGGTGGAACGTGGTGACAATATTGTTTAAATTCTTGTCAGGAAAAATTACAAAGCAAAAAATCTGTCAAGAATAAAAGGGAAGGCAAACATAACATGCACCATTGAAAACCACGTTTCACAGCCACCAAAGACATGTTTCTGTCTCTCGAGGCTGACAAAACGTGAACCACTGAATCTGCACTCGCCGCACGCTAGCCGAGAATCCCTCCCCATGCTACTGAACAATAATAAATCCAGTTTTTTTGATATATATATAATTTCATAATGTTCCATAAAATAGCGAAGTCAAGGGGAAATAGTAAAACTAGCCTTATTGATAACTCAATGGTAAAGCAATACCACAAACACAAGTGCGGTATCTTGATGTGTGCTTGGTAACAGGAAAAAAAATCACTATCTACCAAAGATATCATAGAAAATGTGGAGTGAAAGATTCTCTCATACTCACTCTAGCCTAGAATAATTAGCACCAATTAATTGGCACATTTTTTCTTAAAAAGTAAAATGAGTGAAGGAGATTATATAGGAAGAGTAAAAAGTAAATTGAGTGGATGAAATTAATCTTAATTTTGCCAAAAGAAAAAATGACAATATTAAAAGACCAAACAAAAAAGAAAACGATGTCAATATTAAAAAAATCGGAGGAAGTAATACTTTTATGAGATCCACATAGATCTTTCTATTACGGACTACTCCTATTCATTCCCCTTTATCCGCCCCAAACATTATTTTAAAAGGTAATTCATCTAGTTTTCTAATATTGACTTCCAATAAAATAATATATTTTCTTATGAAAAGTAAAATGAGTGAAGGGAATTATATTGAAAGAATAAGAGGCAAATTCAGTTAATTAAAATACTCCTTCTCCCCATCACAAGCTGCATACTTAAACCTAGCTCTAACCACATTTTAAATTGATATATAAATAATAATAGTATCGTATGGTATGATATTATTGAATTTATCATAATAAATCATTTTCAAATACTCCCCCTGTCCCATTATAAGCTGCACACTGACTATTTGACAGTCAACACTCTCAAACTTGACCACAGATTTAAATAGATATATAAACAATAATATTATCTTATGTGATATTATTGGATTCGTCATAATAAATAGTTTCTAAATATCAACTTTTTATTTGCCGATATTATACGTAGATAAACATATTAGCGGTCAAACATGTTTATTGAAGACCGTGAAAAAGATTCTGTGCAATTTATGCTGAGACGGAGGGAGTATATATTTTTTATTTGTCATTATTATACATGGTTAAATATATTAATAGTTAAGCATGTTTCTTAAATAACGTGAAAAAGATTATGTACAACTTATGATGTGACGGGGGAGTAACATAAATTTCCCTTTTTTTAGAAACAATAAATTTCCCTTTAGAAGGGAATGACCCATTGTAAAAAAACAAACAAAACCCACATTGACTAACCAAACTAAAAAGGGCAACCCACATTCACCTTTATCCTTGGGTCTCAGTCAAAATTCTCTCCTCTTTTTTAAAGAAAATATGAAAAAAACGTGCAGATTAAACTCGAGGAAGATGAACAGTAAAAAGTGAAAACTTACTGATCGAGATTGATGACACTACCATCATCACCAAGAGTTGGTTTTGGGGCTGTATTCTTGCTCTTGTCAACATGTTTTTCCACCATTGGAACAGGTTGAGCTGCTTTGTTACCATAACAGTAAAATTCTTCAACTTCAACTCCTTTATCCCCAATCAACAGAATCCTTGAAAACAACCCGAAATTCAGCGCCAGAGAAACCACCAGCAAATGCTTTATTGACACCATTCCCATCATATTCTGGTGCCCCTTCATTGCACTCTAAAGGCTTCAAGATTTTGACTCTGTAAAAGAAACAAAGATCAAGACTCAAACTTTGCAATGCAAAGAACCACATGAAGATTTTGGGTTTTGCGAAGTACCTGACGATTGGGAAGTTTTATGGCTTGTTGGGGGGATTTTGGAATTTATCAACCAACAAATTTTAACCCATAAAATGATAAATTTCCCACAAAAGTCGGCTGATGTTTAAGAACTGGATGCCAGATAGAGTAGATTCTCCACCGGGTAAAGAGGAATGGCTGTAGAATTATATGTGTAAAGAAATTAGAATCGGAAAGGGGGTGTGATTGAAGTGCGAGAGAAAAGGAGGTGGCTTTGCTTTGGATTTCTTTCTGTTTTTTTAGGTAAACTTTGCTTTGGATTTTGGTTCTGCTGATTCTGCAACTGCTGCGGAAGCTCTGCGGGTGCTTTAATTGGAAGGAGAAGAAAAGCTGCTTCGTTTATACTCTCACCTTCCTCCCACTAGCTCTTTGATGCTATTCTTGCACACTTCCAATTTTTCACGAGCAAATGAATGATCTCTTCGTCCCAACAAAAATGACATATTCGGTATTTACGTTTGGATGAAATTTTTAATAGACGGTATGTCTATAATTATAGATAGCCCGCGTATTTTTCTAACCTTATATATTGTATTTATTAAATAAAATAAGACAAAAGTTTTTGGAAAGACCGTAACATATGCATATGGAAAGACGATGTTGAATTAGAATTATAGAAAGGTAAAAATGATTTAGTAGCAATATTAAAAAATTATCATGCAACGTGGAGTAGTTATAAGTTTATGACCTGATTAATGCAACTCGAAAATTTTATCTTGATTTCTTCTAATTTGCAATTTAATCATTGATTTTTCCATAACTTGTGAAAATACATTTTAAAATACATTTAGAAATTTTAAAATATTTTTTATATTATTAAAATTTTCACATTTTCACATTCAAATGCACATTATGATTTGTTTTGACATTTGAAATACAATATTTAAATTTTATTAAAAAATTACATCATTCAAGGTAAAAAGTACAGTGGACT
The DNA here is from genome assembly GCA_032360425.1 of Rubia occidens. Lineage (NCBI taxonomy): Eukaryota > Viridiplantae > Streptophyta > Magnoliopsida > Gentianales > Rubiaceae > Rubia > Rubia occidens. The sequence goes on from JAUOBV010000010.1 coordinate 3,086,100, forward strand.
GTCCATAAGTTTATGGACAACCCATCTTTCCCGAGACTTTCTCTTCGTAGCCTCCAATGATCATATTTGACCGTTAATATCTCTAGCTACATATAATAATTTCACATAAAAATTGATATTTAAAAATAGAGATTAAGATGAATATATCAATATCTCACATGATATTTTTATTATATATATTAATTTATATTTTGGATCAAAGTTTACAAAGTTTGACTTCGAAAAAGTAAATGTATCATTTTTGTTGGGACTAAGGGAGTATAATTCTATGGGCAAACAAATTATGCGACCCCTGAATAATTTTCATCGTTCATCTTAGACCTTTCAGAATTTGGATAAATAGAATAAAGATTTTCCATAGTTGATCTTTTGTCCTGAAACTAGTCTTAAACCACCGTTGAAAGTGTTGTACGATGGCTCTGTTGTTTACTTTTGTGCACTTCCAAGGGCACTTCCGAAGATGGAACATGTGTCCAGAGTGCACTAAAGTAGACAACGACGGTTGAACAACTATCTAAGAAACCTTATAAAAATATGCACTAAAATCTACTAATTTAAGGCATTTTTAGGGCAATTCTGAAGGCGAATGTGCCTTCGGAAATTCACTTCCGATGTTGGTATTTACAGAAATACCTCTAAACTGAACTAAAGCAAACAATAGCGGGTGAACAGTCGTCTAAAAAATCCTACAAAAATATGTACTAAAAGCTACTCCGTCTGTCCCAACGAAACTTGCACTCTTGATGTATGTTATTATTCAAGGTGGATTGTGATTTTGGCACGGGGTTCAAGTCCTCAGTGAGGCATTTATCATATGATTTATGATATGCCAAATTCGCTTTCTAGCTATACTAATTTAAGTAATATTTCAATATGGTTCTTCATGTGAAATGTTCCCCAAAAAGTAATCAACTCACTTGTAACATGCGGCATGCTCATATAAGTATGAATAAATTGTTTTTTGTTCCTAACATAACATCTTATACCATCTTTTAGTTCACGAGACCAAAACCATATCCTTTCAGTACCCACAAATTTAAAATGAATATTTTGGTCCCAAAAATCAGATACTGAGTGATTTTCGGAGACCAAAAGATGGCATATGATGCTATGTTAGGGACCAAAAAACAATTTAGTTTACCTGAAAACCACTCAAAATCTAGTTTTGGGGACCAAAAATTTCATTTTGAATTTGTTGGGTACTGAAAGGACGTGATTTTGGTCTCAAGGACCAAAAGATGGTATAAGATATTATATTAGGGACAAAAAAACCATTTAGTCTATAAGTAATACTTGAATGTGAGATATATTTTTAATAATTATCTCATGGTAATATCTATCAAATTACCATTAATGTTTTTTAATTAGATTATTCATCTTCCTATATCTTTATTTTATAAAATTTATACTCCCTTCATACCAGACTAAATTTCACACTTTCCATTATGGACTGTCCCACACCAAATTTCACTCTTTGAATTATTTATATTTATCGCTGGTTGATCGAATTAAAAAGACATAAAAGCCATTTCTCACTTTACAAATTTGCTTAATTGGGTAGTGGAATAACAGAGTTGGATTTGAGGTGGCAATGACTTGATCCAATTTTTGGACCGATTAAATCATCCCAATTGAATGATAAAACGGTTTAGCCCTATTAACAAAATAGACACATCCATTTTGTCTCCTCTGCAAGATTGAAGAAAAGATCCCGTACCCCATATATCTTCTCTTGTCTTGAAATTTCTCCAAGAAAACCCTACACGATCTCCTTTTTATATGATCGACATCCCCTTTTTTTAATATGTTTTAATAGAACTCAGAGGAGAGATTTAATAGTTGAAACTAAATTTGAGTTCAACAACTGAGAAAGCTGAAATTACTGAGACAACAATCAACAAGTTGAACACTAGAAAGGCTAAATTGAATGATATACTCACTATGGGGCATAACTTTGGAGATTGACAAGGTATATGCTATGGAAACCCATCGATCAGCACTATAGATTTCAAATCAGAGGTTCAAGTCATGAAGAGAAAAGTGATCAAAACATGGGAACACAAACCCCTTATTTGTAGCTACTGCACCTATCAAGGCCGCATAGAAGATCACTATTTCAAACTACTCAGAGACATCATGAATGGACGACAACTGCATGCATGTTCCAACATAAATGATGTCCAACGATCAAAGATGGTCATAAAGGTATGAGTTCCTAAACACACTAATACTTGTCTTGTTGCTCACATTTCTCTTATTACACACTCTGGAGACTCGTGGTACTTTGATAGTGGGTGTTCTCGACATATGACTGGAACTCAAAAGTATCTGACAAAAATCAAACCATACGATGGTGGATTTATTACTTTTGGTTAAGGAAATAAGAGTTGAGTAGTTGGAAAGGTTGAACTGCAGATCGAGGGATTCCCTATATTTACAAGTGTTTTTCTTGTTGAATATTTGAATGCTAATATGTTGAGTATCAGTCAGTTGTGTGATGACGATATGACTGTGGAGTTTCATAAAGAAAAATGCATAGTGAAACACATTGAAGATAAAAGTACTCTCTGAGATTCGATCTTCAGACAACTGTTACTTGTTGGAACAAGAAGTGAAGTGTCTCAGTTCGAAACAAGATGAAGGAACTATGTGGCATAGGAGGCTTGGTCATATTAAGTACAAAACCCTTGTGAAAATTGTCAACTTGAGTGGTATGCCTACACTCACTGGAAAACGGAAATATTATGTGGACCATGTCAACAAGGTAATCAATTTCGATCTCCTCACTCATTATTTCAGTATATCACCACCTCGAGAACACTTGAATTACTACAAATGGATTTGATGGATCCAGTCAACACACCTAGTGTGAGTGGCAAGAAGTATATCTTTGTGTGTGTTGAAGATTTCTCCAAATATCCTTAGGTGATGTTTCTTAAATAAAAATATGATACTGTGGAAGTTTTCAGAAGTTTGGTGACCAAATTATAGACGGAGAAAGTAATTCCGGTTAGAAAGATAATCAGAATTTATAGTGATCATGGTAGGGAATTCGAGAACTCCTAGTTTGTGGCATCTGTGATGAACTTGGTACTCAGCACGTGTTCTCTGCACTAATCACTCCTCAGTAGAATTGAATTGTAGAAACAAAGAACATGATTCTACAAGAAATGGCTTGAGTCATGCTTGCTGAGAAAAGAATTTATAAGAAACGGTAGGCAGAAGCCATCAATACAGCTTGCTACATTATAAATCGAGTTTACCTCCGTCCATTCACAAGCAATACATCTTATGAAATCTGGAATGGAAGGGAGCCAAATGACTCATGTTTTCATGTTTTTTTGAAACAAGTGTAATATTCTCAGAGATAGAGAGCAACTGGCAAAGTGACAGCCGCAGTGATGTTGGAATTTTCTTTGATATTCTGTGAACAGCCGCACTTATAGATTGTATAATCTTTATACAAATGCTCTTATGGAATCCATAAATGTCATCGGTGATAAGCCCAAACTTAGCATCAGGAGAACTCGTGCAAACCCCCGGATAAACTACAGAGAGCTTGTAGAACTACAATATTTCATGTCTCTCATTGAACCTAAAATTACACGGAAGCTCTACTTGATGAATACTGAATTGCGGTAATGCAAGAAGAACTTTGGAAATTTGAACGCAATGATGTATGGTATCTCACTCCTCGTCCTAAAGGTGTAAATGTTATTGGCACAACGTGGATCTTCAAGAACAAGTCTAATGTTAATGACCATATTGCTCGGAATAAAGCTAGGGTGGTTGCTCAGGGATACACTCAAGGCACTGATTTTGATGAGACATTTGAACCAGTTGCTAGGATGGAATCTATTCGGATTTTAATTGCTATATCTTGCACTATGAATTTTATGTTGTACTAGATGGATAACAAAAGTTCTTTCGTAAATGGCTTGGTTAATGAAGAAGTGTACGTGGAACAACCTAAAGTATTTGAGGATCTTCACTTTTGACATTATATGTATTTGACTCAAAAATGCTTTGAAAGGATTAAAACAAACACCAAGAGCATGGTATGAGCGACTCACTACCATTCTTATTCAGAAAGGTAATCGTCGAGGGGGAGTAGATCGCACCTTATTTGTTTTTAACAAATCATCAAATATTTTGATTGCACAAATCTATGTTGATGATATTGTTTTTGGCTCTATTTTACCATCTATGGTACAAGATTTCATAACTTTGTTGCAGGCTGAATTTGAGATGATTATGGTTGGAGAACTCATCTATTTTCTAGGACTTTGGGGGAAACAAGAGAAGAATGGTCTGTTTAGAAATCAAAGTAAGCATGTCTTGAATTTGGTGAAGAGGTTTGAAGTGAGTAATTCTCGAGCTATACGAACACCAATGGGGCTACTGACAAATTGGTGAAGAATAAGAAAGGTGTTGGAGTTGGGTACAAATTGCATAGGAGTATGAAAGGGAGCCTATTGTATCTTACAACAAGTCGACCAGATATATGTATTAGCATAGGAGTATGTGCAAGATTTTAGGCTGATCCTAATCTCAGTTGACTGCAATCAAAGAGGTATATATTAGTGGGACTTCTGAGTATGGAATCTGGTATTCTAAAAATCAAAACTCTCATCTAGTTATTTAGAGTAATTCTGATTGGGCTAGCAATGCTGGTGATTGTAAAAGCACCACTGGTAGATGTTTCTTCATTGGTACGAATTTAGTATTTTGGTATGTAAGAAACAAAATTTGATCTTCTTATCAACAGTCGAAGCTGAGTATCTTGCTGCTGCAAGTTGTTGTGCACAACTATTGTGAATGAAACAAATGTTGAATGACTATGAAATAAATAAGGGCCTCTAAGAGTGTTATTTGTCAACAAGAGTGCACTTGATATATCACAA
>JAUOBV010000010.1:3130589-3142917 GCA_032360425.1 Rubia occidens
AAATTATCGGTGGTCAAACATGTCCCTAGGGAATGTCAAAAAAAAGGGTGCCAATATAAAAAAACCGGAGGGAGTACATTTGACGCTACTTTGTGATAATTTACCATCTTACTTTTCAAAATTTTAACGTATACTTTCATGTTGGTTAATATGTTAACTTTTTGGCATGTTCTTTTAACATTAATATCGATATTTTTAAAAAAAATGTTATTGTTTTTATTTATTATATATCTTAATATTTAATAGTGTGAATTTTATACTGGTGTTTTATTATTATTTTTTCGATATTAGTGTCACATTTTGATGTTTCCTTGATGTTTTAAATTATGTGTATTTTAGCATTTTTTATTTGATGTTCATTTTAGTGTATCAATTTGATGTTTAACTATTCCAATTTGAAGTGTATTTTTTTATTTGATGTTTAACTAATGTAATTTGATGTGCATTTTTAGTGTTGTAATTTGATATTTAACTATTTTATTTTGATGTGCATTTTAGTGTATTCATTTGATGTTTATCTATTAAATTTGGATATTTAACTATTTTATTTGATGTTCACTTTTTATATTTGTATTTGATGTTTATCTATTTTATTTTAATTTTAATTTTTAGTGTTTTATTCGATGTTTAATCATTAAAGTTTTATTGTGTTCTTATTTGATGGTCAAAATTTTAAGTTTCACCTGCATTTTTATTTAATGACTTAACCTTTTTCTTTGATGAGTAGCTTTAATTTTTTTAATTTTTTTTACATTTGGCGTGTCATTTATTAGATGTGAGTTTTAGATACCAAGGTCAAACACATATGCAACCAATTGACATTTAGCAAACTCAAACATACGAAGCGAAATTCAACCCCTTCCTGTCTCTTCTAACCTGATCAGAAATCGCATACTGTGTCAATGAATGTGACAATTCCAAACGAAAAACATTATCCTCTCCACCTAACAATTCAACATCGGCAATTTCAACGAACCCGACTGCTTGATTTCAACTAATCCAATTATTCAAAATGAAAACATGTCATCGAAAGAACTTTCAATGACGATTGAACAATACAACCGGACGGTGGTGACTAAACTTTCCGGTGCGCATCACCGACAATTTCAACATCACCATTGCAAATCAACATAATCCATCAAATGAAATTGAATCTTAAAACTAGAAAACGTGACCAATTAGAGCAGCGGATTCGAAAACTAGATTAAAAAAAACGAAATCAAAATGACAAATGTCCGAGATAGAGGTCTGAAAGAGGTCTGAAAGAGCGGCAAATGCAGGTGGTGAAGGAGAAGCTACTGCCAGAGAACACCACCACTAGGTTTCACCCGTTAAGAGAGGCTAGATTTGGTGAAGGAATGCCGGTGACTGAGAGGCTAGATTTGCTTTTGTTCCTCAATTCCATGGCTTTTTGTAAATTTGACCTGCAAAACAATGACGTTTTGACTCCAAATTAAAAAACTTTTATTTATATTTTCACTATAAGTAATTTACCCCAGAATTTACCATCACCACGGGAGCTAACTGGAGGAATAGATTCACCGTTCTAGATTAATATCCTACTCCAACGAACTTGAGTAACAAGAAATTGACTGAACAATTTCTTTAAGGTGAGTACCTTCACACGTGAAGAACGGCGAAGAGATGAGGCAGATCCAGGCGACTTAGTTTCTTGTGTGAGGCTGGCCTTTCTTCTGTTGCTGCCCGCAGGTTGGAGCTCCTTCGTATTGGTTGGAGATTCACTTCTGCAGTCCATTGAAACTGAAGAAACTGGAGCGGACATGGAGATAACAGAAGTCTCTTGATCATCCAATAAAATTTGAGGAATATTTCCTGTAAAATCATTGCAACAATATAAACAATTTCAGGACCTGAAAGGTGTCACATCGCAGAAATATGCTTTAGAATGTCACATCAATTTCTTGTTAAAATAGCGAAACTTCATTAGAAAAAAAATTAGAAAGTGTATTAAGGAATGTCTCAGAAATGATGGAATAATAATTTATAACTCCCTCCATCTAATATAAAGAATCCATTTAACTTGAGGTAAAACTTTTTAGTAATAGTGAAATACATCACCAAAATAATTTATTGTATGTTTTTTATGTTTAACATTAGTTATTAATTGTGTAATGTTTTAAAATATCACGTATCAAGTTTGATAAAAGCCATTAAAGACAATGAACATTAAAGTGGAGTATTTCTTTGAGACAAAAGTAGTTTTATAAAGCGGATTCTTGAGTACAAAGGGATTAAGATGGGTTCACAACTGGCCTTGAACCAAAAGCTAATTTCTTAGCTATTGGATGTACTAGCCTGAAAGCCTTAACCTTGGACCCCTCATTTGTGGTGCCTATATGCACTGACAAATGCATTAAAAAACTATTAAGGAATGTCTTGGAGTTTGCATTTGAGAAACAACGATAAACTTGGAAATCCATTTTTAAGTGAAGAAATACAATTACGCAGTCTAATTAGTAATTAACATCCTTTAGGAAGGTTACTCGTATAATTATAAATATAATAAACTACACAAACATGGGAAATGTTAGTGGTGCCACTGCCACTATGAACAAACCTCAGTCTACGGTCAATTAATAGTCATTTCAATCATTAAGAAGCATACCATTTGCCACAGCCTCTTGAAACTTCTCTCGCATAGTTCTCACGAACTTGAATAGTCCATTGGTTCGATTTAAGTCCACCAGTAGCTCATTTGTGTGACTCAGGAGTGGATTACAATCAAGCACTGCAAATGAAAATCGAGAGAAAAGAAAAGGCTTATACCAGTTATTCCTATTAGAAAGGAATTGCCAAATATCACAATTTAACCAGACCCAAACTTTGCGAGATTGCATTTCATTTAAAATTGTAGAGTCCGTTCCAGGACAGATGGATGGTGGTCCAGTAGTGAAGTACAGAAATCATAATTACTGAAGTTGTAAGCAAAATACTATGGATAAATAGTGAAGCCACTCACAAGAATAAACATCATCTGCAAATCGGATTGTGAAGGAGTACTGCAGGTTAGGATCTTTGCAATCAATGTTGGTGAATATGAATTTCACTCCTCGACAAAATTCAAATGAAAAGATACCATAGTTCTGAAGTGAGAATAATCGCACCACATACATTCAGATAAAAACTAAGACGAGATTAAATATAGTCATCTTTCTGAATTTCAAGGAATGTACACGTGTATACTGGATAAGTACATACCATGTCCACATTCGATCTGCACACCAAGCACCTTATTATACCATGAAATAGCCTCTTCAATTTCTTCACGCTGATCACGGCTTTGGTTACGCATTTCCTGAAGTTCTACCAAATCTGTGCTCAAATAAATAAAGGGAAATATAATGAGTACTGAAGCTGGAGTAAAATGTTCAACAGTTCAAAACTTAATTTTTTTAAAAAATCAAGGGACAAGTTCAAATGGGATTCTTTCTCAGGTCCAACTAGAATAAAAAAATGTCACACTACCATGTTTGATATTTACCAAATATATGACCAATAAAGACCCTTATTTCTTAGAACACGGCTCCAGTACTCAGCATTCCTTCCCACTTCCTTTTCCTTCATACCCCTACCCAGCCTCTAGTAACCAGGGTGGATCTACTTGGGAAGCCCTCACCCAAGTAGAAAATTACAAGAATCACTGTTTTGAAAAGAGAAAAAAATCCACCATCCCCTCTAATATGGGAAATTTTGTTTTTTTTAAAATTTTTTTGCTATTAGCCCCCACCCTATAAATTTTCTGCCAGCGCCCCTGCTAGCAACAATAACTAATAATAGCTATTGATGATAATAGTCCATTGAGAATCACTTCTTTCTTCATTTCTCTTGATTATTTTCCTTTCTTTAACAAAAAAGTATCAACGAGTAGCAAAAAAATACCAAAATATACTGATAAACAACATATGCAGATCAACCAACTCAAATTAGAGCCGACACATCCCTAAGAAGTACACAGCAGGAAGCTTAGGCAGAGGGCCATACTCTGTTTCTCTTAACCCCCTATATATACTAATGAAAAAAACCCACAGACAACTAGAGCAGTATTAGCACCTTACTAAAACCACTTGAGCATCAGACAGAAGTCTATACTCTTCTCTGTCAGTCCTAATATATATTCTAGTTCTAGTAAAAAGCACTTTACATCGAAACAAAAAATATACTCAAAGTACAAAGTACTTTGTTCATAATATTTCAGGGCCTAAAAGAAGAAACAGCACTACATTTTACTTTGTCTGAACAATGAAATGATTGCATGCCTTTAAAGAAAGTATTACCGCGAGACTGCTGAGATACTATTTCTGAATACTCGTCTTTCCTATTTGTTTGATTTTCAAGGAGAGCCTTTAGTTCCTCAATTCTAGCTTTTGTTGCAGATACTGAGTCAAGTATGGCCATCCGCTCGAACTCTTTTTTTGTTTTCGCTGCAAATAAACAGAATTGAACAAGTCATATGCCTGAAACTATAATCTATCTGATACAGAAAACATCAATAGCACAGGTTTGTCTTTCAAAACAAAATTCATGTTTGTGTACAATGAGTTTTTCCTTCAACACAAAAATATAATATTCATAATAAAAACCATACCTGCCAGAGATCTGACCAATTCGGCGTCTGCTTCCCTTAACTCTGCTTTTAGCTTCCGCAGCTTTTCTGCAACACCGAAACAATAATACGTGTTAACCAAAAAGACCCCAACCAAAATAACAGAGATGTTTGGAAAGAGTTAGCAACAAAAACACAAATTGATTAAAATCTAGACCTTGAGCTTCAAGATTTTGCTGAGATTTGGAGAAGAGAGATTTGAGAGATTTTTGGAAATCTAAATGGAGGGACTCCAATCTCTGCTGCTGAATCTCCATCTCTTTGCCACAGACTAGGAAAGAAATTGGAAAGTGTAAATGAGCCGTTGATTACAAAAATGTTCAAAAGGCAACATGGATTCCCTATACTGATCGAAAAGATACGTAGGGGACCGCCTTTAAATTGAATTAATAAATATACATTTGTCCCCATTTCATGTGACACTTCATAATTTTAAAGATTATCAAAAAATCTTGCAAATTATCGAGAAGGAACCATTCACATGCATAACTAATCATTATACAGCAAGCTTTACACAGTTTTTCAGTTTCTTTATCAATAAACCAGGTTAAGGGTTCATGAGGCGCTTGGATTGGGTGAATGCTGTTTTCCGCTAAGCATTAGACTAATACCATTCCATGCATTGCAATGAACAGGGGATAGCAATTCAGATCAAAATTGACAGCGCTGGGTAAGAAAGCAATTTAAAGAAAACAAACCTGGGGTTGCATCAAATGTTACAAAGGACTCGTTTTTGAAAGCAGACTGCCATTTCTGAACCTCGGACTTGGAAGCTTCAAGATCTTTCTGAAGCAGAATACCAAACGAGCACAGAATCTTAATCAATTATTTGACACCAATATACACAAACAAAGCATTGACTAACTGACTTGAGAGAATATAAAATTCTCAATGTAGAACCCCATAAGAAATGTCTTCTTCACTTAAATTTATGTTTCTTTATGAGAACGTCTGACTAGATACTTAGAACTGGGTCACATTCAATTTCTACATACAAAGCTAGAAATGAAACTTTAGTGCATAAAATTTGGATTGCCAAGGAAATATCTTCATTCCCTTTCGGAGAGAAGAGTCATAGTGATAGTGCCCAAGTAAAAATAAATATAAAAAAAACTCAACATTTTAAAAGACGTTGTTCAGAGTTAACTTTATATGGAGAATTGTTTCTTTGGAATAGAGATCGTTTCTGTAAATAGTGTTTCTACATGAGGTGACAAGAGTCAAGTCCATAAATACCAAGACATATTACTGCAAGAAATCATGTGAAAGCAGAGAGCAACAAAAGGTTAGAGCGTTCTTAGGGTTTTCTAGCAACATTAAACTCTACCAAACAATTAAATATGTGCATTTTGCAATTGATCACACACCCATCAATAAATTTCACAAGCTGGCTGCAGAAGTTTAGACCAAAAGTATTAATATTACAACTATCACCAATTTGGGACACATACAACAGGATTATAACCACACTTCTAGGGAAAAACAAAATGTGAGGGTCACAAAGTATTCAAGGACACAGTCCGTCAAACCTAGGATTGGTTATTAACTGCTTCTGATAACAAAAGAGCAACACAATAAATAGTTTTCCCCACAAAATACAAACTCTTTCCGAATATGAAGTATGTAACCAACAAATTCAGATTGGAAAGGAACAAATGGTAAAGCAGATTACAGATATAAATGTGTAAGCACCTGATATGTTGCAAGGAGATCCTTTGAATTCTGCAGACTGCAAAATTGAAAATTCAAAGAGAAGATTATCATTAAAACCTCAAATTTTGAAACAGGAGGAGGAAACAACCAAAATAACAGTCCATGGTACACAAGAGGGCATTATATCAAAGATACCTCTCACGGAGAGACAAAATCATCCCTGTCGCCACACCAGGGGCTGCAACTTCATCCTCTTTTAACTTACCCTAAGGTACAGCAGACACGTTATAATCTTGATAAACAGAGACATATTCAAAATTGATGTCATGGACAGTTGAACTTCTGCTCTCTAAAGAACCATGCCTAACAACATAAGAACCTACATTCGATATAATAACATAATTCAAATATTCAAACAAGCAACTTTCGGCAAGCTCAAAATACTCCAAATTTCACACTTCAATTATCACCTAACCTTTTTAGAGCCAAAAATGTCATCCTCATCATCTTCAAGGTCGGCAAACCCTCTCTTATTACCTAAATCACACACAATACAAAAACTCATTCAGAATATATTACACTTCGAATGGGAAGAAAAAAATCCGTAACACCTTACCTGAAACTTTAGAGGAGTTGTTAACGGAAAAATCACCACCAAAATCGTCATCCTACAATTTTACAAATATTTCATAAGAAAACTTATTAACAATGACAATCAGAGAGACACTTTTAATATTTAAGAATAGAAAGGGAGGTATTTACGTCATCGAGGTGGTTATGAGACGCCATTGTTATCCGATCAAGAAAAAAATATGAAACCCTAAACAGAACTTCTGGTTCTGAGTTCGGCGGGAAGTCGGAGAAGACGACTACTGTACTAAGTACCAAATCTCGTTTTTCACCTTGGCTCTATTGTATCACAAAACTGATAGTACTGCAAAGCGAAGATTTGGGCCTCATTGGGCTTTATAAAATTGTTCTTCAAGTAACTTCTAAATTTCTTATTTGCATCGTTTGTTTTTTAGCGAACTATATAACTCTACATAATTCACGAAAGTGTACATATAATCATGTAATAATTGAAAATATAAATATAACTCTAGATAGTTAGTTTATATGCAAATATAACTTTTTTCGACGGTTTGAGGCTGGAATTAGAGGAAAATTTGATTTTACCCCAATAATTTTTTTATAAAAATTGAAAATTTTAAGTTAGTATTATACCACTCATCTCCTTCTCCTTCTCCTTCTGCGTTTCTCTCCTTCTCCTTTTACGTTTCTCTTCGTTTTCTCTTCTTCCACTGAAAGAGAAAATTACATTTCTCTTCTTCCAACTCCGGCTCCGGCGCCCTAGTGGCAACGCGAGTTGAAGATAGCAGTGGCAGCGGAGGTGTAGCGGAGGCAAGTTCCCTGTGAACAGAAATGCGAAGAAGATTGGTGAGGGGGATAGGGGTGATGTGTCACAATTTTTTGGCGCTTGGCTGAGCGACGCCAGAAATGGTGGTCGATGGTGGCGAAGGTGCCATAGGGCTAGGGTTTCGGTGGAGGGCTGGAATGGGGATGCGTTGGGGATTTGGGGTGGTGGCGAAATGGTGCCTAGATGAATGAAGCGGCGGCAGTGGATTTCATGGTGGTCGTAGCCTTTGAATTCAAATCACCACCCAGCCCAGGCGGATGAGATTTGGAGTGAGGGTGCTAGGGCGGAGATGGGGCTAGGCTGCTCGCCGGATTAGACAAATTAAGCACCGGTGGTTATGGTATCTCGACGGTTTGGCGAAGTTCGACGATTGAAAAGGACGATGAATTGCAGGTGCTGACATCAACTCACGTTGGTGTTGATTCTCAGGCTGTTGGGCTCACTGGAGGAGGGAGAACGCTATCTTCCTCGGAGTCGCTGATTTCATCATCGTTATCGTCATTTGGGATGGCAAAACCCAGGTCGAAGAAGGGCCCATTTTTCAGAGTCATCGGATAAGTAGGTAGAGGACGTAGTGGCGGCAGTGAGTACGGTGGTGGCGGTGGAAGAGGAAAGGGAAAAATTGTCCATTCTGATTCAACATTTAGCCCAAGGACTTTTTTGTCATTTCAGATAAGGTCAACTACCAGAAACTGAAGTCAACGTCGAAATTGTTACCATAAGGTTATATTTTCACTTTCGTTAAGTAGTTAGAGTTATATTTGCACTAAAAATTAACTTGGGGTTATATCTGCACTTTCTCAATTATATAGGGTTATATTTCTATATTTCCCTTTTTAAAAAAATCAAAAGGACTTTACTATGAATGTTGTCAAGTGTACGGATGGGTTGAATATGAATTGGATAAAATAGATAATTAGGACACTATTATGTTGAGACAACTTTCCTAAATGAAAGGTGATTATCATCTCATCGTGATTGGGTGATCTCTCAGGGACCAACCCCAATAAATACCAAGGTATTCCTCATTCTATTCAATCAATTCTCGTTATTTAGATAGAACACTTTTGATCTGACTTTGCCATCGGAGTTTCTTCCCCCAACTACCCGGGAAGTTTATTTTGCAGGATCGGTGCATTGAAGCAACATTCGGCTATCAAGATCCTGATTCGACATACATTAATTGGCATGCTTGGTGGGACACGACTATCAACAATCGAGCACCTTGTTCAATGGCACCATTAAAAAGACCAATGAGAAAGGGCAATTCACAAGACTCCTTCATTCAGATTGATGGGGGCGTATCTACTTCAGGAGGCCACTAGTCTGTCACAAAGGGTTAACCCTCTCATGGAAACTGATCCACCGCCTTTATCCAACCAACGAATGATGGTTAATGTGTCACCTGCCTGAAAAACACCTATTGATCATGTGGTCACAACAATACCACTCATTAATCATGTCACGACCGGAGCTATATCCATGCCAATGGTAGAATAGTTCGAGGGTCCTAGGGATGCACTCACATCATCGCTTGATACAAGAGAACAAGTCGCCGGCCATAAGTTTATCCAACAACACGGAGTGGACTTCACCAAATTTGTAGAAGAACAACGCAACCTTATTGCCACCACGAGGCAGGTTGAAGGCATCGCTCATTCTAAAACAAACCCTAAGGCTGGCTACATCATGTATACATCAATGAATGAGATGTAGTTTGCTAATAGGGAATATCGGGCTATACACATACGCAAGTTCTTGTACCTACGTAGAAAAAATGAACGTTGTTGTCGCTCCCATGAATGCATATGCCTCATTACATCCACCATACCAAGATTAAAAAAGATAATACAACAAATGCAGTCGGTTCTCATCACCACTATGCAAGCAGACCCAAATTTGGGAACAACCGCTTATCAGATGCAACAGGCCAACACTAATCAACCATCGTTAACCAAGCAACCGCTTCACTGAGCTTCACTGTTTCACACATCAGGGCAATTGTATGCACAACAATCAAGTACGGATCTGACCCTGGGGTTAAACCGCATATGCTTTAGCTCAGATGGCGGCACCTCTTTATACAACAATAATGGGTTATGCCCAAATGTACACCAGCAACGCGAGAATGGCAAAGAGATTCGTAGATGATAGGACCCTCAGCTTTATTGATAAAGAGCTGGAACGTATGATCGGAAAGCAGGAACATCTATTTTCTTTGTACTTTATAGTGGTTACAAGCTTACAGCAGCAACCCCATAGAATTCGTTGCAAAAGCTCCAGGATAATGTTCCCACCTATGATGGAGAGTACAATCCCGGACAACTTCTCATAACTTATCTGCAGTTTGTGGCATCGCGAGACATCCCCCCCTTAACACTAGATGCAAGTTAGTAGGGCATACCACATAGGTAAAGCCTTATCATTGTAACAATCCTTTCTTAGAGGATAGCTCACCTATTATCATGCCTTTGGTCGAAGCCTGCTCACATACTTCAACCTGTTGAAGTACTTAACCAAGACAATGACAAATCTGCTGAATCTTCGGTAGAAACCTAACGAGTTAATTGCGGTTTTCTAAAGACGATACCCAAAAAGAAGCATGGATGTTATCGACAGAATGAACACCATCATTATCTAAGGATGGCCTGACTGGTGAAAATTTGTTCGAAAACCTAGCGGCAGACACTCCATCTACTGTGCAGCAACTATAAACCATCGTGGAGAGACATGCCAAAGTGGAGAAAGCCATCATTGCTATTTAGAAAGTTGATAGAGCATCAATAACTAGTAGGTATTGGAGTATGATATTTAAAGGTGATAGAGCATCCACGACTGGGAAATCACACATTACTTTTTTTTGTCTTATCTTTATCCTTGAGCATTACCTGCTGATTAATTACAATCGAAAAATTTTCCCTTTCGGTGAACCCAAATAGAGAGATGTTGACTTCTTTAATTAATGTCTGTCTATCCCTAATTGGTTGAAATAGCTAGCAAGCATAAATTTCACTCCTCTCCCATCATCGCTAGGGCGATACCAAATATTCACTGAAATCACCATAAGATCGGAGCATGGAACATGATTGGGCACAACATCAACATCCAAAAATGTGTTTGTTTCGTTTGGCTTGAAACATTTTTCTGTGGGATCCTTCGGAGGTTTAGACCGATTATAATTCTTGATCGCACTATTAGACATGTCATCCCCACTGATTCTATTTATTATATTCACTACTTTGTCATTTGTAGGGGCCAGATCCTTGTTTTCGATTGAATGTCGATCCTTGTCATCATCCTAGTTAGAACTTCTATCTTGCCTTTTATCTTTACATTGGGGTTGTAGTTCTATGAACATGTCCCTGAGCCGGCTCTCTTTCTCGTTGCCAATCTTCCTTTTCAGCCGAGAAGAGTATATATACTCCCAGAACAAGCCACGGTTAATGCATCTCTCAGTTTCTCCCTTCAGTTTATAGCATTCTTCCATGTCATGTCGTTTATCCTTGTGATAGTTATAGTATTTTGATTAATCCTTTTTCCATTTGTTATTCTGCATGGAAGCTGGTGGAGAAAGAAGATGTATGTTTACTACCAGGATACTTGTCCTAGATTTTGTCTGTAGGGTATACGTCTCGAAGCGGGGCTTCGATGGTGGATCCGATCCTTTTCTTTGTTTTTCTGACCTATCCCCACTATCGGTCATTGGACCCTTGTATAAAGGGTTTTAGAAAAACTGGACCCCAAGAATTTTGGGTTACAAAATTAAAAGGTCAACTAAAGAAATTTTGGTATTGAACTTGTCCAAACGTAAACTGAAAGAATAAATTAAATATAAAATCAAAACATATAAAGAGTTTTTTTATTAAAAAATGACTCCTAAATTTTTTAACCCCGCTACAATTGCACAATCAGCAATGTCCTTAGTTTGGCTATGTGCAAAGATAATAAATTCATTTAATTATTATCTCCTATTTTAATATTCCTTATAGTTTTAAGGTTGTACAATCATTGTGTGAATACCAATTTCCACTATCAAAATATTTAATCCTCTCAAAAAGAACTTTTATGAGACAAAAAAAACTTAAAAACTAGCATTCCCTTATTTTGTGGTGATTGAATTCCAAGACCAATCACGTAGTGTAAGAAATCGATTTCGAAAGTAGCACGTGAGGCAATAGTAAAAGCCATAGTGTAGGCTTTTGGTGATAATTAAGTGTAACCATTAATTTCTCGAATAAATAAGTGCATTCGATTGACAATGAAAAGAGCTTTAATTTTGGTCGACAATGGGTGTTTTGGAGATTTATTTGTTGGGTTGGGAAGTCATCAATTCAGGAATAGTAGAATCACTTATACCGCGACGGACATGGCTATACAGTATTAGGGCCATGCTGCTTTTTTAGGCCCCTCGACCATGCTTAGTAGTTACTTGTAATTGCCTTTACTGATGCATCTTCATTGTGCTTTCACTTTCTAATTATCGTTTGATTAAGGAATTACTACTCCCTCTGTCCCAGCAGTTTTGGCCTATTTTTTGGTCAACTTTCTCATACCATGTTTGACCATCAATAACTTTAATTACATATCTTAATGATATATTAAAATTTGATATTTAGAAACTACGTAAACATATG
>JAUOBV010000010.1:3151924-3169500 GCA_032360425.1 Rubia occidens
TGGCACTTACATCAACTAGGTAGGGTTATTTTTGCACATAAAATTATCTGAGGGTTATATTGGCACTTATGTGAAGTAGGTAGGGTTATAATGATATATATCCCTAGTTTTAATAAGAAAGAAGAGAAAGTTTAAAAAAAAGTGGTCTTTCCATAAGTTTATGGACAGTCCACTGTACTTTTTAGATTAAATGTTGTAAATTTTTATAAAATATAAATGCTCAATTATATTTCAAAACTTAAAACAAGTAATAATGTGCATTTTAATGTGAAAATATATAATTTTAAAAAGTATTTAATTTTTTTAAACTTAGTATGTCCGTCTCTTGAAAGACGGTATGAAAATACCAAGGTTTAAAGTATAAATTAGAAGAAATGAAGATAAAATTTTCGAGTTGCATGAATCAGGTTATAAACTTTATAACTACTAAATGTTGCATAGTTAAATTTTAATATTGGAACTAAGACCTCTTACCTTTTATTATTATAATTAAACCCCATCTTTCTATTATGTAAAGAATAAGTTTAATTAAAATTATAAAAGATTAGAGGTCATAGTTACAATATTAAAATTTTATTATGCAACGTGTAGTAATTATAAAGTTTATAATTTGGTTCATGCAACCCAAAATTTTTATCTTCATTTCTTCTAATTTACACTTTAAACCTTAATCTTTCCATGACTTTGAAAAAATTATCTTTTAAGAGACGAACTCTTTAACAAATGTAGTGTATATGATGAAAAATACATGCATGATTAATAAACTTAGGACATGCCCCCTGTCATGAGACCGGAGAGAGAAAGAGACGTCATTGACACTCAATTAAAAACTCGACCAGGGTTAAAAAGAGAGTTACTATTTTGGACTCCGAGTTAACACAGTTGGAGTTCCTCCTCGTCCTTTCGATCCCCTCTCCTACTCGTATTTCTCTTCTATTTTCCCACCAATTTATTTAATATTGATACACAAATTTTATTCACTCACCCAATTTGTCCGGTACAATTTGCCTTGTGATATCAATCTAATCGGAGAACTATCGCCGTAACCTAGATCGGAGTTGCGGAGCACCCGACTCGATTCCGTTTCCGGTGAGCTTTCCATTGTTTTTCTGTTCGTACTATGCTGCTATTCGAGATTGCGGTTAGGGTTTTGAACTTGCGATTATCTCGCGAGGCTTAGATTTTTTTTAAAAAAAATTTGGGGGCTAGAACATGCTGTATAAATTAGGGTTTTCTCCTTCCGGATGAAGATTGAGAACCATGAGGTATTATGTGGTTTTGGAAGTTAGGGTTTTCTGTGAGTGTTCGAAGGCGTGGTTAGGCTGTTGAAGTTGCTCTGGCTTTGACAAATATGCTCTTGTAATTAGCAATATATTGAGCTTTGCTCTTTTCACCTCTCGTTTTCTGGGTGTGAATAAATAAGAGAAATCGTAGTGGTTGGCTGCTTTTTCATCAGTATTGTAGGTCAGGTTCTTTGGGGAGTAAAGTTTCCTATCTTGTACAATTCTTAGTTGCCTATAGGGCTCTTACTGTTTATTGTCAATGAAAAGACTCTAACTTGACACTCCTGACCGTTTCCCATTTTATGACTTTGGGCCTAATATTACTGCACGGGACTCTGTTTTTGATGGGGTTGGGGGTGGGGATTGGTTGGATGAAGAACCACTTTGCATTTGGAGGCCATTCCATTGAATATGGAAATATGGATAGGATTTATAGGATAGGGTTGGAGATTAATTTGGAGGGCTGTTTGGGTTTGGGGGGAGGTGAGGGACATGGGAGGATAGATGGGAGGGATGGGAACCACCTAGTATTATCTATGTTTGCTTGTTTTATTGTGTTATTTTACCTCATGCATCAGTCACATCATGCACAAACTCAAGGCTTTGTGCAAGACTGTGTTAATCCTGTGGCTAAAGGAACGGCTCAGATACATCCTACCCTTCCCTGGACCAGATCCTGTTTCTGAGTGGGATATCCTGAAACTATGAGTGTAACTGTAACTATTAGTGTTTATAAAACAGTGTATTGCTTTCCTTTTTGACAGGGGCATGCTCTACTAAAAGGCCATTTTGCATTTTATCATCTCAATTATGAGGAGATGAAATCACCGTTTCTTTATATCTTATAATAAAATAATTCTGTTGTGATGTGGGTAAGGATCTGCTGCGTGGAAAGGGAGTTGATCTGAAAAATATACCTGCTAGATGCAAATGATTAGGGGTAAATATATTCCTTTGTAAATTTTTGAGTTGAACTCTATAGGAACTGCTCTTGATTTTTTTTTTTGAGTTGAAAAGTTTGAAAACATCACTGTTGAAACACAATGTTGGAGTTCTAAAGAAGACATTCACATCTATAAATATAAATTACAAGCAAAACACATGGTGTGGATTAACTGGTGCTTTATTTCTGATAGTGCTACTGAAGCTGATGCTAACAGTACTTCAGGGGTCTAACTTTCTCTTCTACGTAGTATTATTAATGATTGGGCAAAGCTGATCAATGGTGTTTAGCTTACTTGTTCAGACTGCAGCTGTATCATTTGAATGATCTTGGGATGTTATTTGGAAGATGACATCAAATCTTACAGCAGGAGAACGGAGGTACAAAATTTCTTTACTGTAGTTGGTTGGAATGGCAAATTGCTATTTAGATTATGATGGGCACATTAGAATTTTGGCAATCTTGATCGTGATGTCAGAACATCTTACTGTTGAGAAATATGGTTATTACAGATGGGCTTCTGCAAGAAGAACAGGAATGACAGTCTTAGGGAAAGTTGCTGTTCCAAAACCATTGAACTTACCCAGTCAAAGGTATTATTTGGCTTGACCGTGTACTTTTTTGGTATTAAGTAGGTTAGCTTCTGAATTACTCTTCTTCCACAATTTCAGGCTAGAAAATCATGGGCTGGACCCCAACGTGGAAATTGTTCCAAAGTGAGTAAAATGTTCCGCTTGTGCTGCTTTTTGTTCCTCTCTCAACATACTCAATTGCAACATTCCGTCCAGCCAATTGCTGGTCTACACTACTCCTTTGCTTAGTTGGGTCTTTTCTTCTTGTTGGCAGGGGGAGTCTTGGTTGGGGAAACAGATCATCATCTGCATCTAATCCTTGGGGTTCGTCGACGCTGTCTCCAAACGCTGATGGTGGTGCAAGTTCAGCCAGCCAGCTCAGTGGGCGTCCTTTATCTGCTGGGAGTGGCAGTCGACCATCTACTGCTGGCAGTGATAGAACAGTTGAACGTGCAACAAATGCATGGGGTCCTACTTCTAGGCCTGCATCAGCATCCGGAGTTGTTCCATCTAATCAACCATCTGCAACCTCGAGGCCCCATAGTGCAGAGACAAGGCCTAGTAGCTCGCAATTGTCACGATTTGCTGAACCTCTGTCTGAAAGTTCCGCACGTTCCCCAATAACTACTGTAGAAAGAGTGGTATGTGTTCATTGCCATGCACAATGCCTTTTTTATATTGAAACCTCTTTGATCTCACATCTTTAAGGAGGAATGTTACAGTTAAGGCTGACAGTAAATTTGCTTGTGAGTACATCGTTAACTTGTCTGTCTACCTGTACCTTCTCCTGTTGTTACTTTTTTTTGGGGGGGGGGGGTGTGGTATGTAATCTACCTCTTCTCGATCTCATCCTTGATGTTGGAAGTGCAAATGCATTCCTATTGCCTTAGAAATAGCTCCTTCTCACAGTCACTAGACTGCCTGCATTTTGACTTGTCCACATTCCCATCTAGTACGTAATTTGATCATAGTTCATATGGGTTTTGCTAAATAAATGGAGTATACTTTTTTGGTTTTTCCTAGTCACATACACCCGTAGAGAAAGATCCGATCCAAGATTCTGCTTGTTACAACTTAAAACCACTTAGAAATTGGTGTCAATTGAGGATTGGATGCAATTATGTCTCTTGCTCACTTGATCGACCTTTAGTCGCTGAAGTTTTAGACAGCGACAAAGATGCACAGAGCTTTAGTATTATTTTTATAAGGGGCATGTGCCCCTGCTGACACATATGCCAACCTAATTTTAGCTTACCTGGTTAAGCCAACTGCAAATAGTCTGTTGAAAGTTCATTTGGTATTGGAATTTGTTGGTAGATGGTGTTTCTTTCCTGTTCTCTTGAAATAAATGGCCGTACTAGTAATTTAACATATAAGATAAGAAGCCAAAATAAATATTGCGTAAAAGCATTGACCACAACTTTGTAGGCTGAGTGCAAATACGCAGAATTTTAGCGAAGTCCTTGACTACTACAATCTGGTGCTATTTAACTATATAATTATAAGTATCTGGCCGCTAAATAATTGCGTGTTTATTTATGCTTACCTGGGTTCATTGGTTATTTCTAATTTTCTCCTTGTGGTTTCTAAAGATATGGTTTTTATGAAGTAATTTGGGCCTGGGGGCAACTAATGTTAATTTTAAGTCGAGGGGGCTACTGTGATGTAAGTATGGGGGAGAGGGGCAAAAGATAAATAGGCCTGATTAGTGGTGTATATTATGTATTGCTGCTGTTGTACTTGTTCTAGAGGATTAAAACAATTTACCCTTGGTTTGTTTGCATGGAATCCAGGGTTTGAAATGGAGCTGAGGTTGTTCACTTTAGAAATTTCTACTGTTAGCAGCCTCAATTCCATTTTCATATCCTCTGGAAACAAAAAGATTTTAACTTGTTTAGAGTTTGTACTTCTAAATTCTTCAAAAACTATTACTGTTGTTCTGTGTCCTTAACTACATATCCACTAAAGTTATACCCTTTTAGATAGCGTTGTACCCAAATTATCTTTAATGGTTTTCTTTTCAATCTAATCTTCATTTTCTTGACTAATTAACCTTTTTCTTCAGCAGGGGGTCATCTCCTCTGAGAGCGACAGATTTTCTCTTGCTTCTGGGGATTTTCCAACACTTAATTCAAGCAAAGACAGCTCTTTAAAATTTACTGAGCCGCGAGGTGATTATATGTTTCTTTTCGGATGATTTAAATGTGGCTGATTTTCTTTCTGTAGATCTATTGGTTAATGGTTCTTCTGAGGCTTTTGCAACTTTAGATGCTTGCTTTTGCAGTGTCTTTAGTTGTGTTTTGATGATTATTGTGCTTAATAATTTCTGTGATATCTTTGTTGGTATTTGCTATTATAGATGCAAATTTAATGGTGCACAGTTGTGTCTTGTTAGGGATGAAACTACTGTTGAATAAAATAGCACATATGTGGTTGTATTTGGATACTGTATGTTAAAGACCTGTTCAGCCTTTATATCTATAGATCTGATTTCATTAGGTATATTTCTTTTTGGCTCCATTTTTCGTGTCATTAGCAGATCAGGATTCCCAAAGCCGTCCTAGTTCAGCTTCTGGAAAGATAGGGAACCCTGAAACATCTGAAGCCGGTCTGTTTTTCTTTACTCCTGTGTTCATAACTGAAGTGACTTCTGATTATTTTATTCTGTGGTATTCAATGAATTTCTGTATGTTCAGATGCTCATATTGGAACATTTAGCAGCTGGAGCAGAGACGGACCTCAGAACGCGGGTGATGGAATCCAACCTGGCCCTTCACAGTGGCATGGGGAGCCTCAACAATATCACAATGCTAACATGCCACCACCACAATTTGATGCATGGCGTGGCCCTTCAGTGAATAGTCCTGCTAGTGTTTGGTATAGAGGACCTACTGGTGGACCACCTTATGGTGCCCAAGCTGGGCCTGGGGGCTTTCATATCGAGCCATTCCCGTATTATTGTCCTCAGATTCCTGGTCCACCTTCTGCAAATTCACAGCCAGTTCCCGGGTCAGGAGCTGGCCCCAGGGGACACCATCACCAAAACAATGGAGAGTTGTACAGGCCTCAGATGCCTGATGCTTTTGCTCATTCAGGAATGCCTTTTAGGCCTGGTTTCTACCGAGGTCCAATGCCCCCCTATGATGGATATTATGGGCCGCCAGTGGGTTATAGAAATTCCGGTGAAAGGGAAGCTCCTTTTAAGGGCATGGCTGGCCCATCTGTTCATAATAGGTATTCAACTCCTAATGCTTTTGATTCTGGTCATTCCCACCATAGACCTGGTAGGAATGATTCTGCTGGAAAAATGCTTCCCGACCATGAGAGAGGTACTCGTCCTGGTGATGGCCCTTGGCAAGGCAAAGTGCTGTCTAGGCAACATAATGAATGGGAAGGAAAGGAGAATACCGAGACTACTGAACGCATACCAATAAACAATACCTCAAATCCTAAGAAGGTTGGCCGAATTGATGTAGTGCCGAGGACGAGGGAGTGGGGTGCTGAGCTTGATAGCGAAGAAGATATGTACTCCAGCGGAACAAGGGAAGGTGAAAATGTTTCGTATCAATCTGGTCATGATGAAGTTGGTCTTGATTCAGAAGTCGGAAAAGTCAAACCATCCCATAATATCCATAATTCAGTTGCTGCTAGTGCCCAGATAAATCAAAAGTTTACTGCTGCATCAACTCCAGGCATGCTGCAAACATCTGCTGTAATGAAAAGGGGTTCGGCCATACCTGCTGCTGCAAGAGATTCTACTTTGATGCAGAAAATCGAAGTTTTAAATGTCAAAGTTCGTGGATCTGTGGACACTAATGATAGTGATGTTTTGACCAAAGTTGGTAATGATGCCTCAGTGCCTTTTGGAAAAGTTTCTGCATCAAACACTGGGGCTCTGGCCAATGAAAGGATCTCTAATTTCCGGGATAGAACTTCGCAGCCAGCATTCACTTCTAGGTTTGTGACTAATTATGAATTGTTCTTTATTATGTTTTTGGTCTTTGCTTTGTCCAACCTATATTTTTCTTTTCCATCTTTCAGAAGACCAAGTGATCACATGCAAGTTAAAAATAACGACACTGTTATAGGCCGGCTTCAAAGCCCTGATAACCATGGTCGGGAGATGAAGCCTGTAGCCACTGAACTGCCTGGTATGGCTACAGGAAACTTATCACCTTCCTCTAATGTCCATGTGAGCAACTACCTGCCTGCTGTTGCAGATGCTGGATATTCTTCTGGGAATAATGAGGATTCATCAGCTGATACACTGGACACAGAGGATAGCCAGGCTCAGGTTATTATTGTTCCAAGTCACGGAGTATCAGTATGTAGTCTCTGTGACTTTTTATTCATTGGTGGCTGACATGTGCATTGTTCACCTTGTATCAGCGAGCTAAAATGAGGGAGTTTGCAAGGCAACGTGCCATACAACTGCAGAAGGAAGAGGAGGAACGAATTAGAGAGCAGAAGGCAAAAGCTTTGGCTAAACTCGAAGAGCTGAATCGACGTGCTGAGAGTAGTAACTCGGGGAAGACTGATATTGTTTTAGGCCCAACTGAACAAGATATAGAAGAGAAGCCAAGCAGAGAATTGAGCATTCTTGGTGCTAAACCTGAAGCTACTATACCTGCTTCAGCACTAAATTTTGGTGATATTAGTCAATTATGTGTGGGTACTGTCCCATTGATTGATAAATCTTCAGCTTTGGCAGCCCATTTTTCAAGTGATAGAACCAAAGGTGTGACATTAGAACCTGCTGTTTCAGATGGCCAGTCATTAGCTGTCAAAGAAAAAATTCCTAAAGCTGCTGCTAGTGAGTTACAAGGTGTCTCCTATTCAAATGAAGCTGGTGTGCCTAGGCATAAACGAAACAGCTTTAAGCCAAAGCAGAATGTTCAACCAAATTATGCAAAGGAGCAGCTGCAGGTGGTCTTTGCCTCTGATGCCCCAAAAGATGATGCTGATGTAACTTCCAAAGAAAATAACTTGTTTGCTTCAGGTGAGGTCCCATCTGGTGAGGAGTCTAACTTGCCAAGATATACTGCCGTAGCTGCTGAGACTCCTACACAGCAGAGAAAGAAAAACTACAATAGTAGAAAGCATAAACCTGATGAAGCAGCACCCACTGTTACTCTGCCACCAATAGCAGTGACTGAAACTAGGCCCATAAAAGCTTGCTCTGAAATTGACAACCGCAATAACATTCAGTCGGATCTGGATTCATGCTCAGCCCAAGGATTGGCTACAGTTGGAGTAGATTCTTCCAAGGAACAGTCTTCTGTACATGGTGAAGAGGTCCAAGGCAGAGTAATTAATCACAGAAAACCTCAGCAGCGTAGATTTTCACGGAACCAGCAATCCAACAGACCCTTGGATAAGTTTCATGGAAATGACAATGTCATGTGGGCACCTGTCAAGTCACAGACTAAATCAGACCAAGAAATTAATCAGCAGACTCTGCAGGTATCTATCAATTCTGCAAAAAGTGACACTCTAGTGCAGAGCAATACCAAGGGAAAAAGAGCAGAAATGGAGAGATACGTCCCCAAGCCAGTAGCCAAAGAACTCGCTGAACAGGTTAGCATCCAACAGCCAGATTTAAATTTGAGTGGATTAGCGTCTGATGTATCCACTCAAAAGGTAGATAGTGGATTGCAAATTCAAGAAGGCTTAGAAACTGGTGCCTCTGCAACCCGCAATGCAGCTATAGATTCTAAGGAGAGTAATAAACAAGGAAAATTGCATGGAGCATGGCGTCAGCGTGGCTTGGCTGAAGCACCTTTGCGTGGATCTTCACCTTTCACTTCTAACACAAATAAGAATGCTCTTCCAGCAGTGGGTCACCATTCTATTAAGCCTGAAGTGGTTACAGAAAAAGTGGAAGTAAAGGTATCTAGGGATCCCAATTCTTTAGAAAATTGCAATGTATCTGCTGATACTGATGCCGCAGTTCCTGTCACTGCTATTTCTGTGAGAGATCAGATAGCAACTGGCAAAGGTAAGCGGCATTCACTGAAGGCTGACAAAAGGTTGGGTTCTAGTCACGGGCGGGAGAAAAACTCTATTTCTATGGAGGCTGATAAAAATCATACCCAGTTTTCTGATTCTGATATAAGGCATTCTGAGAAAATTTCTGTTCCAAAGGAGAGTCGTGGCTTTGAGGAACGTGTGTCATCACAGTGGCAACCCAAATCTCACCCATCTACAAATCATAGCTACAGAAGTGGTAGGTCGAGCTCAGGTCCAGAAGTTGCTAGTGAAAGGAGTGGCACCATCAAGAAAGGTTTTGCTTCTCAGTCCAGGTTTCATGTTATTTCCAACACTAAAGAGATGGGTGAAAGTGACTTTTCTGATTCAGTTGATCAATCTTTATCTGAAAATAAGACTTCAGAGATGGTAAATGTTGGGCATCAAGGACACAGGAAGGAGAGAAGAATTCCCACAACCAAAGGACCTCCATACTTCCAGAATGAAATGACTATCACTTCTGAAGAATCAGCTAGTGCTATGTCTGCAGATGGCCAGTTTAACTTGCAATCTTCTTTTGATCCAAAGAGGAGTCGAAACCAAAATATTCATCCCAGCAGTAGCCGGGATTCCCATGATGATTGGGGTCAAGAAAGACAGAGGCATAATAGTCATTATGAATACCATCCAGTCGGGTTACACAACAACCGCAATCCAGAAAGAATTGAAGATGGATCTCACAATGTGGGACCAAGGTACAAGGACCGGAATCAAAACCAGTCAAGGCGTGGAAGGGGGAATTTTCAAGGAAGACAAAGCAGCAGTATCCGAGTGGATGCTGGTTCTAGTTGAGGGAGCTGTGAACTGGGATCAGCTTGTTTTTTCTGAGGTTGGGAAGTAGGTTTCGAAGTATTGGGTCCTGGCTTGATCAGGCTGGATTTTAGGTACTGCAATTTGTTGTGGTGTTTTATGTTTTCCTTTTCATTATAGCTTACTTTATTTGTTAACTATTATGCTCGTCTTTTGAAAAAATTATTAATATTTGCCATGTGATGTGTCATACAATTAGTGATGCAAGGAAAAGATAATTGAGTACTAGGATAAGCGATTTTTAATTGTTGCATCTTTGCGTTCGCTTTCCTGTTTC
The DNA here is from genome assembly GCA_032360425.1 of Rubia occidens. Lineage (NCBI taxonomy): Eukaryota > Viridiplantae > Streptophyta > Magnoliopsida > Gentianales > Rubiaceae > Rubia > Rubia occidens. Next base: position 3,161,837 of record JAUOBV010000010.1, read on the forward strand.
TTTGACTGGCAACTTCTCCTTGTGTACATTTGTGAAGGTTATATGCCTTTTCACTCTGGCTCATCAGTACCATGCCCTAGTCAACCTTGATAGTGTAGGTGAGCATTGTTCTCATACAGCTCCATTTTTTATTTAGTTAGCATCATCTCTTGCAGGAGCTGAAAAGAATCCGAGGAACTTTGTATCACTACGGTCCTAGTTGAAAGAAAATGTAAATTTGTGGTTGATAGTTTTCCATTTGTTGGGACTCAGATACATTCTTCATTTATTGCAGTCGGACTTAAACATTGTGAACCTATGCATATATAGGTGTCATCAGTATGTGACTTTGCTGCTCGTGCTGTGCAGGTGTACTCTGAGTTTATTAAGGTTCAGGTGTGGATGTGGTTTTAACAGGAGCTTATGGCAGTCTCTAGTTTGTGAGCTTGGAAGAGTCGGTATTAGAAACCCAAGTGAATTCCCACGAGGTTAACTCCAGAGGTAAACCCTGTGATTCTGCTGTAGTTGTGTGTACTCATAAGGAAGAAGCAGGGCCTTCCTCAGTGGTTAAAGAGAAGCTGTGGGCATGCCTTGATTGTAGCTGTGATGGATTTGCATCTTTAGTAGTAGCACGTCCTCTAGGAAGAAAGACTTGGATTATTAATTGTAGCCGGAAGGCAATGACTTTAGGGACCTCGACTTGGCTTTTATATGCATCTACAAGTCGAATGGATATTTTGCTGCCCTACGTCCTCAATCCGTCATGTTCAATTTGAGATTTGTTTATTGTAGTGGTCAATGTCTGTTACACTTGATTACAAGTATGGATTATTGAAACCCGTGGCTCATGAAGTGTCACCGATCACTTTTGGCCCCCCGAAATCCATCTAGCTATTGAATTGAAATACTGTATTAGTTAGATGTTAAATGTTTACCCTGACGATGGTTGCAATCCGTCAAAGTGGTGATTATTTTGAAACTGAAAGTATCTATTGAAAGTTAGGCAAGCATTTTGTTTTAGGACCAAAATCTAGACGTAGTTGTGAATCTTACGGGATCGACTGAACCTAAAACACAAACCATTTAAGGCAGTTTCTTTTATAAGTTGATATCTTTCAGGACCAAGTAATTTTATTAATTTAAAGATTTATTGATGCATCAATTGATAAATAACCATCAACCCTCTAGAGTTTAGACTAAAAGTTTAGCATACTTGATAAGCCCAAATGCGGACGCGCAGATAGCTGAGCACATTAAAAGTAGTTTCAACGTCCAAAAAAAAATCTCCTTCACGAAAAGTATCTTGGGAATAATATGAATTTCGAGGGATAAGAAATCACCACGTTCAATACCTTGCAACATAATATAATAGCCAAAATGCCGACATGGAGGAAGAGCTACATGTGTCGGCTATGAGAAGGATAACCTTGTGTAAGCATGTGTTTGACATCCTTATCACAATATACCATAGGTACCTTCCGTGTTCCCGACACGGTGGCAAAAGCAGTGGATAAACATATAGCGAGGTTCATAGGGAATGGGAATCCAAAAGGAAGAGGCATCCACTGGAAAACATGGGAGAAGACGTGCCAATCGAAGTGGAGAGGAGGACTGGGAATGAGATCAACATTGGAAATGAACCAGGCAATGCTAGGGAAGCAAACATGGACAATCATAACCAACAAGGAATCCTTTTTCTCGAGATCTTTCCTGGCAAGATACTGCAAACGACAGGACCTCCCAGACACAAAGCTGAAAGGGGGAGACTCATGGGACTGGAGAGGACTGCTATGGGGAATGCAGTTGATCAAACCTCACCTGAAGTGGAAGATAGTCGATGGGTCAAGGGTTGATCTTTAATCTAATTGGATTCCAAATTAGCTAAATCTAGCCCATTTAAAAAAACACCTGCTACCAAGGCTAAATTTCAAAGTAGGAGATATGATTGATAGCAATAATATGTGGAGGATCCATTGCTGAACACCATCTTTGATCACGAGACTGTCAATCAAATAACAAAAAATCACATCCCATTGCACATGTTCAGACAAGAAGACTACAAAGTATGGGAAAAAGAAGAACTGGGAATATACACTGTTAAGTTAGGCTACCACAGAGCACATGAAAGAATGATCAGCAACAAGCCATCTACCTCAACATAACAGGACACAATACAAGTTTAAAACTTGATGTGGAAGACAATATGGAACTGTACTAATGTATGAATTGACAATATATTTTCCTTACGGCTTTTATAGCGAATTAGTCCTTTGCAATGGTGCTGTTGAGTTTATTAAAGGTTAATCAAGTAACTAGTGAAGGATGTGTGGCTGCGTATCCCGTGGACGTCCTTCATATATCTACTCATTTACATCGACGACTATATCCTTATTTCTTTGCAAGAAAGAATGAAACTTAAGCTACTTGATAATTTGATCTTCTGCGAATCAAGGATCTAGTGAGCTTCCATAGCTTATGTGCTTCATTTGCATCATATGCTAGGCTTGAGCTGCGACTTTCATTACAGTCTGAAAAGTATAAACCACTCATCCCTTGTGTCTTTGAACTAAGAGCCACATAACATGTTGTAGCTGCACCCTGAACCAGTTGAACCCAAATCAACAAACTTTACTTTGAGTGAATGAATGAATGAATTGGAGTCAAGAATGTGTTCTGACAACCAACCTGTGACGTAGTTTTTAGCAGCTTTGATGCCACAAAAAACAGTGATTCTGTAAGAAGTTGAAGTGATGAAACCAATTATGATTTACAGCTTGGTTTTGATGATTATGTTTGGATTGAGAAATTTGGGTGGTGAAGAAGCATGCCTGTGATAAAGCCTTTGTGATCTCTGATGATTCCCGTCTTCACAATCCCTGGGTGAACTGCGTTGATAGTTACATTTGCCTTCCTTTCCTGCAACATTCCAACACGCAAAACACACTACACTGAGATGGTGCAGATAAGGCAAGCGAATTGTCACACACACTCTCTCTCTCTCTCTCTCTCTCTCTTTCATTATCCCTCAATTCTGCTGATTCCTTTTGCCAACTTCTCATTTCTATGACATTGACAAGCCTAATTGTTTTGTCCTAGAATTGGACCACTGCATGGGAGATGAAGTTTATGGTTGTTTTCACCTTTTGTTCTTTAGTCATTTTCTTATGGAAAGAATCTTTCTATAAAAATTTGAAAACAGCATGCGAGGAGCCACCACAGATTTTACCTTCAGTTGTCTAGCCAATTCCTTAGCATGCATTATATTGGCCAACTTGGATTGGGCATATGCTCTGGTGCCATTATAGCTGAAAAACAAGTGGTATAATTAGTATTCATATCAACTATGCTGAGTAATTTGGGGGGTAAAAGGTGAAAAAATAAGACTTTGGGAGATTCTACAGTGGTCAGTTTTAGAAAATGAGTGAAAAAAAATCTCTGAGTAGGCAAGTTGGGAGGACTGCAAATATGACTAGAGAGGGGAATTTTACTTGGTTGGATTGAGCATTTGGGGAAAGGAGAATTGGGTCCTTTTAACCCAGTGGTGAATCACAGAAGACACATTCACAATCCTTCCTTCAATTCCTGTTTCTCTGGCCGTTTCCACCATCTTTTCCAGCAGCATCTCTGTCAGTAGAAAATGTCCTGCCAAATTTCTACGATGAAATTCCTCGTGCTAGAAAGAGTAACGATAAAGACAGTGAACCTGTCGAGGTATATCAATCACTGGCCACACCTCACCTAAGTAATTAGTGGCAAAAGTCATCTCAATCTTGTCCTCAGAGAACTCAAGCTTGTGTGAGAATTTCCCAGCATTGTTTCTGCATAGAGACTTGCATTAGCAGGGAGTGATTATACGCGATTTATCAGGCAATCGACAACAGATAATCTTGAATACTGTTTGAAATTTAATAATACGTAAACTATTGTGCTCTTACATTAGAATATTGAGAGGTAATCCAAGAGACAGAAACTGAGTTGCAAATCTCTTGACAGAAGCAAAAGAACTGAGATCGATCTCCAGAAGAGTGATTTGAGCATGAGGGCTCTGTTTTAGTATGTTTTGCTTTACAAGAGTGGCCTTCTTTATGTCCCTTGCTGGTATGATTAGCCTTACTCCTCTCTTTGCTAGAACTCTTGCTGTTTCTGCACCAATCCCTGATGTTGCCCCTAACATGCATACAAATTAAACAATCAACAATCATCAAATTTATTGTTTTGCACTTTCTCTTTTAATTTGACAGACAAATTAATTGTTTTGGATGAAAATCTGCTTATCTTGAAAGTATATAACTTTTCAGGTGAAAAATAGAAGTCGATATCTCTACTTTTTTTTTCTTTTAAAAACTCATACGCTCTCCTCCACCACCACAATTCCGTGCATTTTAACTAGTATTTACAAAACAACTGGCCGAAAGGGTCTCACCCAATTTTATACTAAGACAGATGATTTAAGTACAATTGTTTAAATATTCGAGGTCACATGGAGTATTTTTTGTAATTTCTAAAACTTTACTTACTCATTTGTCTCAATCTAAGTTATTGTAAGACAGTTTCATACGAGTCTCTCTAAACCATTATTATAATAAATAATGTGATAGAGTCCCACATTGGTGGTTGACAGAGTTACGACTCATATATACATAAGATCACGGGTCATCCCTGCATAGTACCAATTATAGGATCCATGATTCTAATATAAAATTGCTATTAGGATTCCATGTTCTAATTAGCTTACTCTTGAGAATAAACTATTATGTGAGTGCATGTCCTAACATGGTGGAGAATTAATTAATCAAAGCACTAAAGATGGTGGACTGGTACCAAGCAAAATAATTAATTACACAAATTAGTCGGTAATAATGATGAAGAATTTAATTGCGAAGAATGAATGATTAGCATTCATCAAGACTGTTCAATAAAAGTGAGACCAGTGTAGCGACTATAACAAGCACATGTGAGGGATAAACTAGTGATTTAAATTCGAAGAGAGACAAACTTTAAATCTTGCACCTAGCAAAAGGAACAGATAGACCCGATTGAATGTTGGAAAAGTACTTTTGCTTTAGAACAAAAATAATAAAATATTCATTGGTTTCCTCTAAACAATTTTCATTTTGTGTGGCTGTTAATATATTGTGAGTATCACTATCAATTCTATTTTTAAAAAAATTCCAGCTCAATCAGTCTCCAGATGTGTATCAGTCATCAACGGTGTACAATCTGAATGTTTTTTTTTCAAATTTAAAAAGAATGATTTTTAAAGGAGCAGTTACCGAAGAGGCCGACGGTATTTCTATAAGTTATGGAAAGAACATAGTTTAAACCGTAAATTAGAAGAAATCAAGATAAAATTTTCAGGTTACATTAATTGAGTCATAAACTTGTAACTATTGCACGTTGCATAATAATTTTTTAATATTGAAACTAAATTTTTTTACCTTTCTATAATTTTAATTTAACCACATCTTTCCATGTATATTTCCCAAGATGATTTTCCTTAGCCAAATGCTAATATTCATTTTTTAAATCAAAATCAATAGTAGTCTTAATTGCCTTTTAAATTTCTCTTGGAAAAATACTCATTCCAGCGAAGAATATTGTTCTCAAACTAAATTGAAAAAATGTTTTTGATCCTCCGAAAATATGTTTGACCATTAACATATTTAACTACGTTTAATGATGATACATAAAAAGTTGATATTTAAATAATTTTTTTAAAAAATGAATCAAACAATATCTTACTCCCTCTGTTCATCTATATAAGTATGTCACACTTTTTTGGGTTGTTTATTATTATTGACACACTTTCTATTTTTAGAAAGATTCATTCAATTTCATTCACTCATTCTACTTTTTACTCTGTAAATTCAATTTCGCCCGCTCATTTAATTTATTTAAATGCAAGCACATAAACCCATAGTATCATATACATAGGAACAGAGAGTACATATAATGATATTGCTTCTACTCCCTCTCTATATTGTAAAAATAATCCCCTCCAATGGATGGACTATTATTAAATTTAATAATTAAAATACAGTTTCGGGAAATTAATGTAGTAAAAAAATCATAAACAGGAGGGATAAAATGAATTAGCCCGCCAATTTCGGTTAACGTGCATTAGCTCAACTGAAATCTTGGGTTGGAAGTATTTAGGAGGACTAAAATCAATCATTAACAACAGAAATGGCATGAAGAAAATAATCAAATCTGAATATGCAAGTCACATTTGAATAAAAAAGAAATCAGATTTAGATGAACCATAGAAACAAAAAGATACTGCTACAGTATAATTTTTGGAGCAGGATAATAGCACCTACAGATTCTCAAAAGTAAGGCCACACCCAATTCTCTCGAAACTGTCGCCAAAAGAAATCCAACAGATTTAGCTACACTTTTCACACACATACATCTGCATGCTACATTATGTAATGTCGGAACAACTTCTTCGACTATCCCCCATAGTTTTTGCCAGATTGCATATCGTTAAAGTAAGGTTATGTTTTCCCGAGTTTATCGGAACTGAACTGAACTGAAGTGGAGATAATCTCGGCAGAATCGGAATGTAACGAACGGAACCAAAACAAAAAGGTAAAGAAAAGAACACCTTACGCTGAAGCCAGAACATACCGGTTATGATTGCAGTGAGAGGTCGGGAGGAAGAAGAAGAATGCAGGGTGACTTGTTCAGCGGTGGATTTGGAGCCATAGCCAGTGGGCCCCGCAAGCCCGGCCAAGTACTTGATCATCGCCTTTACTACAGAGCAACCCAGAACCTTAAACTGAAGCACAGCAGCAATGGTGGAGAAGCACGTGTATATAAGCGACTCTCCCACTCTCTGGTAATACTCCTTCATCCATACAAAACCTCATAAACTGCAATGGAGTCTTCTTAAACCTCTCATACTTTTCTGGATAGCTACTTTTGTGGCATGGAAGAAGAAGGAGTAGCTCTAATTGTTGTGTCTTGATAAAGCTTCTATTTGTACCAACAATGCCTCTCCTTTTCTTTTGCCTAATTATTATTGTCTCCCTTTTGTTTTCTTTTGAGTGGTAACAAGCTCTTCTTCGTGCATTTTTGGGATATTTTGGTTATTCCTCAAGTCCAAACATAGAATACAACACGCGTGGGAGAAAGCTACTACTATCAGACAAGTATGAAAGACATGTTGAAATTAATTTCAAAGGGTGAATGAATCACAGGAGTTCAAATTACTTGCTAAGTTATGATGTCCAACTGTTACTAAAAGACAAAATGACTAGCATAGAATAAGGTTTGGATTGCCTTCATTTAGTATCAATTAGTTTTAAGGTGGAAATTCATGATATCTTAATTAGACCCGATTACCATCAACGAACTCAAAATGAGAAAAAAAATCATGATACTAATAAATAAGGAAAATGGGAAGAAAACTCCAATATGATGTAGTACTATTCATAGCAATGGTGAATGGGGAGTGCAACTTATTGCTTAGAGCATATATAGTGAGGGTCTCAATTGGGTCTCAATTAAAAATTGAGACAGAACCGAGACAATTAAATTCCACAGTGGGGGTCTGAAAGAAGTCCCAAACAATTGAGACCTGGGACATGGTCCAATAAATTGGGACTGGCCCATATCTGCAAATGGCAGAACAACCTGACCTCCCCCACGTGAATGCTGTTGCTGCTTTCCTTTTATTCACT
>JAUOBV010000010.1:3176016-3189323 GCA_032360425.1 Rubia occidens
GGTGTTAGCGAATCCAAAAACCTTGGAGACAAATAAGATTGAATCAACACCAATTGGACAAATACGGGGAGCACACTAGCACCACCGAAACATAGAATGGGGATCAACGGGAACCATGGAAACAATGAGCTCGTGGACCTAAAAAATCTGGCGACAAATGAGAACAAAGCAGCGCCGACGGGACAAAGAATAGGGATCACACCAGCACCGCTAGAACAAAGAAAGGGGATCGGAAGGAACCACAGAACAACGAGCTCGCGAACCCAAAAACCTGGCTTCAAGTGAGATCGAATAAATGCCAGCGGGACAAAGAAGGGGAATCACACCAGTACCAACATCGGTGGGACAAAGAAGGGAGATCACACTAGCACTACCAGAATAAAGAAGGGTGGGGGTCAGCGGAAACCATGGAAGCAGCGAGCTCGCGGAGATCGGCATAAAGTTGGTGGAAATTAGTGGTGATTATGTAGGCATCGATCATGTAGGTAGCGATAAAGCCTCACCGCTTGACATCAGCAATGAGGTGAACCATTCAAGGGCCATAGGGATATCTAAAACCACCCTAGTGCCATCACCGAAAGGACAATTGGGTGAAGCTGGCCATCTGGCAAGGGGTGAGGTACATGTGAACGAATTGTTGATAATGGATAAGGAAGGAATCTGTTTGACAAATGCAAACGGTAAGGCAAAGAATGGAAAATTGAAAGTGGACCCACACTTTTTGACTAAGACAGTACAAGAAAATGGAATCAGACTTGAAGATAATGCATCTATGAAAAGGACCAGGGGTCACATGGTGAAGTTTCTCCACACAATAACAAAACACTCCGCACCGAGATCAAATGGCATGAAAATTTTCAGACACTCACACACATTATAGGAAGAAGAGGAAATATCAAACTTTCCCCAACAAAATTAACAATTTCCACAAGAATCCTCATCGAAAAGTGCATGGAAAGAGTAAGGATGCTAAGAATTATGAAGGGCAGTAAGCAAGAAATTGGAGTGTCCAGCAAGGGAGTGTCAATTTGGCCAAAATCAACAGCATCAGAAAACCCAGTGGACAGGCAGAAGAGCGAAAACATGGCACAAATAAACATACAGAAGAAGGCTATCCATTGGAGGTGGAGGAATACATGCCAGTGGAAGATGGATTGGGTGTCAAAAAAAAGACAACTTTAGGAGGAGATAGGAGGAATTGTTTTCAACAAAAAAAAATGCTCAAGGGAATAGGAAGAAGAGCAACTGCAATAGAGTTGTCAACGTTCCCAAAAATTGGCCAAGTTATCGGAGCAGTCCAAGGGGAGATGGTCATTTTCACGGCTAGAACATTTGAATCGGTGATGAAAACAATGATACAAGGTGAAGAAGGAGCAAGCGGTGGTACTTCATTGGTTGGGCCAGAACAACCACCAAGAGGTACATGAATCTACTCAGTTGGAACTGTAAAGGACTGACGCATCCCGTGACAGTAAGATTCTTTAAAAACCTCATCAATTATTATAACCAAACCCCAATATTGTCTTCTTAATGGAAACTAAGTGTGATTATAGTAGAATTTGCAAGTGGTTAGGTAGAACTTATTTCACTAGCTGGGAAGTAGTAGATTCAGTAGGAGAAAGTGAAGGGCTCTGCGTAGTCTGGTCCTCAAACATCGTAGTATTGGTAGTAAAAAGCTTCCAAAATTTTGTATGTTGTAAAGTCACAACCACCCAAGGCGATGAATATATATTGATCCTTGTGTACGGGCATCCCGACCGACCTCATAAGAAACCAGTGTGGGACTGCCTACATATGGTCCTATAGAGTACCAACCTACTAGTACTTATAACGGGATACTTCAATCAGGTTCTAGACAGTGAAGATAAATTAGGAGGTAGGCAAGTTTTACCGTAGGACTCTGACGATCTCAACACCCTACTGAAGGAGGCAAACCTAATTGAACTCAGAAATAAGGGTCAGTGGTTCACCAGGACTAATGGGAGAGGAGGAAGTGATCTCATACTAGAACGTCTAGACTGTGCTTGCGAATGACAAGTTGGCGTCAATGTTCCAAAAGTATTGTCTGACAAACCATATAATCATGAGATATGACAATGAGACCCTCACCATCAGCACACACCCCATGAGTAGGTCTCGAAACAACAACTCAACCCAAAAATTTGAATCCTTCTAGGTCAGATACAACCACAACAAGGAGCTGGTAAAATGTGACTGGAAACTAGTCCAACAAACGACAAGCCTACTTGAAGGGACCACCACCCCAATGGAACCTAAAAATACAACATGCTTTAACATGAAGCTAAGTGAGATTGCGACAAGACTGCACAATTGGGCCAAAGAGAACCTTGGTAAGATGGAATACAGGATAAGGCGGGTGGAGCAACAGCTAGGCGTGAAATAAAGACAGAAGAACGCAGACATCATGCAGGATAAAACAAGTGAGCTGGAGAATCTACTCACCATGCAGGACGACTACTAGAGAAAAAAGCAAAATTTCTATGGGTCAGAGATGGCGATAGAAATACAAAAATGTTCCACAAGTGGGCACAAAAAAGGAAGGGGAGGAACCACATAACCCAACTCAAAGATGAAGCAGGAGTGTGGATATCAAAAGCTAGAAAACTTGCAACAGTTGGTCCACAATCATGTAAGCTCTGTTTTTGTCACATAATCTGTTATGCCAGCAGATGCATATGGTCAGCCAAGCATGCATGATTTCCTAAACCTCATAACCAGGGAAGGTCGATCAAATCCAGCAGATAGAACTGGAGAGACCAGTAATGCCCTAGGAAATAAAAGCCACCATTTTTCAGATGGGCAAATGGAAGGCACTAGGGCTGGACGGCCTACCACCAGGTTTTTACCAACACTATTGGCCAAAAGTTAGGGAAGAAGTAACAAAGGCGGTCCAAAAGTTCTTCTTGACCTCCTCAATACCAATGGAGTGGTCACACAACCCTGGTCCTCATCCCAAAGAAGAGGTGTCCGAAGGAACCGACAGACCTGCGACCGCTAAATTTATGCAATGTAACATTTAAGATCATCGCGAAGATTCTTGCCAACAAAATAAAGAAATTCATGGGGTTCCTCGTCTCAGGAAATCAAGCAGATTCTGTGAAAGGTAGATCCATTGTCGGAAATTCACTCATAGGCCATGAACTCACCGAATTCATTCTCAAGAAGAAAACAGGCAGCAAGCGAGGACATCGATGAAAATAGACATGAGCAAGGCCTATGACCGGGTATCATAGGATTTTCTTAAAAGGATGACGAAACACATGAGATTCCCACATAAATTGATAGCTTGAGTCATGGAGTGTGTCACCACAGTTTCATATTCCATAAAGCTTAACGAAACAAATTCAGGAGTGTTCCAGGCCTAAACAGGGTCTCAAGCAGGGATGCCCTCTCTCACCGTGCCTCTTCATCTTTTGCCAGGAGGCATTTTCTTCGATGATAGCATCCGAGGGCTTCCAAAGGGTTTGCCAAGGTGTCAAAATAGCCCATTCCGTCCAACCGGTCTAACACCTCATGTTTACAGAAGACTGCATCCTCTTCTTTAATATCTCAGAGAGAGGTTTAACAAAACTGGCGCAGTCTCTCAATCTCTTCGCGGCCTACTCGGGCCAAAGAGTTAATTTTCAGAAGTCCGTGCTACTAGTCAGCCCAAACACAGAGCCAAGAACAAAGGAACGCCTCAACCAGACTTTCAGAGTGTTTGCAGACTTAATCAAGGAAAACTTCCTAGGACACGATATGGATTTCGCTGTGTCAAAAGTGGGAATGTTTAGATAATTAATCCAAAGAGTGAAGGAAAAAACATCAATATAGAAGACGGGAGATCTGTCGGTCATGGGAAGGGTAACCCTCAGTAAACAAGTCCTAGCATCAACAACCCAATGCACCCCCAGTACCTTCCGTATACCTTCCATAGTCGCAAAAAAGATTGATAGCCACCTCACCAGGTTTATTTGTGCAGGGGACACAGGCGGAAGAGGTATTCATTGGAAGTCTTGGAACTCGATGTGCCGCTCCAAATGGCAGGAGGGACTAGGGATGCGCTCTACACAATAGATGAACCAGGCTTTGCTTGGAAAATTAGCATGAAAACTAATCACAGACAAGCAATCACTCTTCTCTAAACTCTTCCTCAACAAGTACTGCAACAAAGAAGACTTCCAAAAAGTCAAATTGAAGCAAAGCTCAACGTGGGGTGGAGAGGAATTCTGTGGGGAAGAGACCTAATCAAGAACGGGCTCAAGTGGCAAGTGGTCGATGGCCAGGGAATATACATTCAAGATGAGTGGATCCCAAACTAAAAAACCAAATAAATTACGAAAGAAAACTTCTACCCCAACTTGGATTTAAAGTGAGTGACCTGATTGATAGCGACAAGCAATGGCGCATGCCCTTATTAAGACTATTCTTTAGCCCAAAAATAGCAAATGACATTGCAGGTCCCTCTCGCTCCCCTTGGACAGAAGGATTACCAATTCTGGGACAGGGACTATCTCGAGAAATACATAGTCAAAAGTGGATACCACGAGGCTTGGAATGTAACAGATCAACAAAAACCAACAAGCTTAGCCTCGACGGGTAACCTCGAACCCGACAAACAGTTAAGGAAGAAGCTGTGGAACTCCAGGGTCCAAGAAAAAGTCAAATTCTTGGTGTGGAGGCTAGCACAAAATGCGACACCAACAAGTACGACGCTGAGAAAAAGAAACATGGAAGTCTCACCCTTCTTCCAATTGTGCCACTCACACTTGGAAACCCTACCACATATGATACTAGAGTGTGCATCACAAGGAGAGTCTGGAGAGTATCAAGACTGGGTTTTGACTTTCGACAGGGCAACCCGATCTAACTCAAAGCTGGCTAAAGGAATGATCTAAGAGGGCATAGGAAGATGAGGACATCAGCCTCACATGCATCATCATATGAGCAATCTGGTGTGCCCGAAATAAAGCCACAATAGAGCAACAACAATTCTCTGTGGAAACCGTCCTAGCCATCATGAGGGCTACACAGGCAGACGAACCTAAACAAGATCTAACAGGATCCTGGAATCTAGCGAACCCCCATACAGACCCGGCTGACCTGGAACAAACGACGAGTTCAAGTGGAGGAGGCAAAACAGGCCAGAGTAGGAGAGATCCAACTACTATGGCACACACAAGATGTAAACCCCACTCACTTCAGTGTATTAACATAGCCGCGACCTTCATAACTCAAGATGGAAAGGCGGCTGCAGCATAGTGGGCCACACAAGAGGTAAGTGCAAGTTGTTGGCAAGGAACGCGGAATATCTGAGCGCATTCGGCGGTTCAGGCAAAACTTATGGCTATTCATGAAGCAGTGATAGATGCAAAGAACAAGGCGATCACAGATATATGCATTCAGACAGACTGCGAAATGATACTCAACTATATCCATAACTTCCTAAGTGTCCCCCAAGACTAAATGAGCTGCTCAGGAGTATCATAATGTTAGTCATGATATTCAATAGAATACATATAATCAAAGTCTCAAGATCAATTGTAATGAATGCTCATAACCTGTACGTCATGTAATAGGTGGTAATACCCACCAAAACTATATGGTAATATAATTATTAATTTTTTTAAAATAACCAGTTGTGGAAATTATTATAGTTATGACAGACTATAGGGATGAAACAGCAATAAACTCAAACCTCACAGGTAGTAATTCCATATTCCGCCCAATTCATGACAATTTTGTGCTTAGGGCTCCAATTTGACACTCCTCGTACCCAAAAATACGAGCTTTTCTGGGCACAGATGGCGTCTCTCTTCAAGGTAAAATTAGGCTTCAAGCTCTTGTTCACCCATCGTACAAAGCTCATTGCTTTTTTGTTGCGGCCCGGTTCAACTTGTTAAATTCTCCCTAGGGTTTGTTCATTGATTCACACGCAGTATGCATTTTACTGAAAATACAATGTGGAATTGGAGTTACTGTTCTGGTTTTTGTGCTAAATGTGTGAATGTTGTGTTAAAGATGTTTTTTCTTTCATGTGTTAGGATCTCAGCAAGCTTTCACAGTATAGAGACAGGAGGTTTCAAGGGTCTCAGGAGGAATTCGAGCAAGCATTGCTGAAATCAACCACGGTTTATATCGGGAACATGTCGTTCTACACAACTGAGGAGCAGGTGTATGAGTTGTTCTCAAGGGCTGGGGAGATTAAGAGGATTGTCATGGGTTTGGATAAGAACACCAAGACCCCCTGTGGGTTATGCTTTGTCATGTGAGCACCAGTTTCATCGTTTTTTAATGCGAAGAAGAGCTATTCATGTTTCTGTTTTCTCAAATGCTTTAGTCTGTCTATTATTATGGCAATGGTGTAAAGGGAATGCCTCTTTTTTTTTACTATAATCGTTGATTAGTGACATATCTTAAAATTATGTGGGGTCTAAGCTGTGACATTGACTTGTGAAATGTCTTCATTCCTTCTTTTGAATGTTTAACATTGTTATGTTTGCTGGGATCTTTGTTTTTCTCAGTGGTTGCCTTTCAGCTTCCTGTGTTCACAACGGAGGAGTCTCGTTATGAGATACTTCCATTCAGATAGAAATCATGGGAATGACTGAATTTGCTCTTTCATATTATTTGTTCTGATAACTCTTTTCCTGTTGCTCCCATGTTGCATATATAGTTTAGCATCTGGAATAAGGTTTACTGATATACCTCTTAGTAAAGAAATCATGTTAGAGTATGACTGCTGAAATGAGAAAGCATGAAGCAATTGGGACTGTTAAAGCATTTTGGTTCATGTTTGTACATCCACAGAGGAGCTTGTATAGTGAAACTTGTGAACACTATTTGATTCAGTTGATGGCCTACCTGGGGGGTGGGGGGTGAAACTATGCTGATATCTATGTTGTATTAAGTAGTTAGATTCTGATGAGTTGCTTTTTTTAACTTCCCACACTTTGCTTATCAGGTTTTACTCTAGAGAAGATACTGAAGATGCAGTGAAGTATATAAGTGGAACCATTCTGGATGACCGGCCGATACGTGTAGATTTTGATTGGGGTTTTCAAGAAGGAAGGCAGTGGGGACGGGGTAAAAGTGGTGGTCAGGTAATAACATTATCTTCCACTTCTTCTCTTTTTCATAGGCTTATAGCTGATATGCACCTCCTTTATGTGGTATATTATGCTGAATTCTTTTGGTTTTTTCCTCCTTTTTCCAGGTGCGGGATGAATATCGTACTGATTATGATCCAGATATCCTTTCCAATTTGATTAATTCTTATTTTAATAGTCTTGCTTTTGTTGAGGTAGATTGCGTGTATAATATTGTTTCAGTTAACAGGAATTTTTTTCCGCTGCATTCTAGCAACGACATGATTCTTGCAGTTTCTCCTGTGTTCTTATGAACAGAGACTGTCATGATTAATGTTTTTTTTTTGCATCTACTTACTTTCTGCAGTATGTGCTTAGAATTTCATACCGAGCCATGCCCTTTGAATTGTGTGTGTGTGTCTGCCACTTAATCTAGCTTAGTAGTGTTCACCATATGAATTGTGGAGGGATATATTTTGTTTTGATGTACGGGCTCTTTGATGTATGTGTGATCTGGTGCTTATTATCAGTTAAATGGTGGCACCTTGCAAAACTTGCCTTGATTTGATCATGATGCACACTTGTCAGGCCTGGAATATTTTTCATACCCGGTTAAAGGGACCTACTGACACTTAATCTGGTTTAGTGGTCACCATATGAATTGTGGAGGGATATGTTTTGTTTTGGCGTAGGGGCTCTTTGATGTATGTGTGACCTGGTGCTTATTATCAGTTAAATGGTGGTACCTTGCAAAACTTGACTTGATTTATCATGATGCACACTTGTCAGGCCTGGAATGTTTTTCATACCCTACTTAATGGTTTATACCTGTTTTGTGTTTCAATTATCTATATACGTGAATGAAAGGGCTGCATTTCTACATCCACAATCTTTTCATTTTTACCTCGTTTAGGAACATATTAACTTTCAACTAACTGGCTTTTGGTTTCCTTCTTATGCTGAAACGTCCTTTCCATTGATATATGTTGATGATAGGTGATACCTT
The DNA here is from genome assembly GCA_032360425.1 of Rubia occidens. NCBI lineage: Eukaryota > Viridiplantae > Streptophyta > Magnoliopsida > Gentianales > Rubiaceae > Rubia > Rubia occidens. Next base: position 3,184,111 of record JAUOBV010000010.1, read on the forward strand.
ATATTATGTGTCATTTATTTCTTCAAAATGTGTCTTTACACTGACTCGCTGACTACGTCTGTAATTAAAACAAGCTTCTTTACTTATATTTTTGTTTACCATGTATTTGAATTCCTTAACTATGAGAACGTAGAGGTGGCTATGGAAAAGAAGTTCAGAAGGAATTGGAAGCCCAAAGACAGCTTGTGGATTACAATTCAGGATCATTAGGTTCTTTCCAAGCCATGGCACCTCAATGTAAGTTTATATTACTTAGCACAGGTCTCATTTTTTGTTTCCTAGAGCTAGTCCTCCAGTAAAATAATGTGAGTCTATTCAATACAGCTTTTTGGATGTCATTTAATGCAACACTCTGATTACACATGAGAATCTAATTAAGTATCCAGTCGTTTGTTTTTACAAGTTAGCGTACTAGAATTGATAATGTTATTAATCATGTAGTTGTAAAAAGTGTAATGAAATGAGTAACTATGCTCTTGAACTTTAGGAAGACCATATTTTCATATTCTTTTGAAATTTTAATCTGTTCTTTTTTGAGTGATTCTATAACCATCTCATTTTGACTTAGAAGACCATGTTGACAATCACTTGGTTTCTTCAGCTGAAGCCTCTTAGTCTCTAATTTTGCAACAGAAACGGAGGACTCTGAAAATTCTTAAAATCGTGCGACCATATGTGTTACTGTATCTTTTATGGCCATGTCCATATAATAGCTTCCCTTTTGTTTTGAAGATGGAAGACTCGGTGGGGGAAACCAAGGATTTGGGGGATCTCATCGACAAGGTGGTGGTAGAGGTAGACATTCTGTAGCAACATTTCTGACTTCATTCCAACATTAGTCACTAAAACACGCATGACATTTTTTTTCTTCTGCTTGTCAGATTTCAATCGTAAACGTCATCGCGAGGATGACCGGCGCAGGCCTGAGTTTCCAAGAAGGAACTATGGAAACGAATCAAGGAGAAACTCTGATAACGAGTCTAGACCAGAGAAAAATCCCAGATTTCGCGAGAGTGGTGATTCTGATGAGGAGGATGAAGACGAGGATCAGAAGAAGCGGCGTGCTTAGTGCAGTTGGATTGTTCATGTAAACTCTGTTGCTTGTAGAACCCTTAGAATTGTAGTTGCTACCGAAGTTTAGTGAAATAGCAAAGATAAAGAAGGCCAATTGTGATTGTTAAGTTTTTTGAAGAGTAGAAGCAGTTTATGTGCTTTTATATGGCGAGCCTTGTGCCTCCTATTCAACCGTCATAAAGACGATAAAACACTGCAGATGTACCTTAACTAGTAGTTCTCTCGTTACTGAACTCATCGTCATCGAAGATAATGGATTGGTTGAACATTCAGTTAGCGTAGTTTTTCTTTTGGTGTCATATTTATTTGTTTGCGTTTAAATCTGGGATACAATTGACCCACTCGTAAAATGCGTATTCGGGTTTGTGGAAGAAAGATTGTATGAACTCTCAACGAAATGGATTCTTTCTGTTATGGTGATTACTCCCAAATGTCGGTGTGAATGTGAAACAAGTTAGATTCACACCATCTGATGAATTAGAAACTGAGGCCGTGGAAGTTCAGACTCTGATGAATTATTGTGTTTTATGTATAGTTTCAGATGTTCTTTCTTATACTTTACATTTTTCATATCTTAATTTCTTTCATTCCCTGCTAGAAAAGCATTAGGAAGACACAGTGTTAAACTGCAATGACAAGTCAACCAAATTTTTATTTGATTTTTATTTATAGATGAGAAAAGTGCATATATAATCCCATCTAATTCAAATATGTGCAAATATCACCTTTGATAATTGAAAGTGAAAATATAATCCTAGATAGTAAATGTAAGTGCAAATATACCCATTCCGATAGATTGACGGAATTCAATGAAAAGACAATTTTACCCCTTTGAAAAAGTCTATAATATCCCTAAACCCTAAACTTCATTACTCCCTTTTCCTTCTCTCTTTTCTAAGGTCTGACTCTCGCTTGCGAATCCCCCCTCCCACCGCTTCTCTTTCCTTCCAAATAGGGGTGGCAAAATAGACCCATAACCAGCGGGTCAAGCATGTTATCTAATTTTAAACCCATATGAGTATGAGTAAAATGATTAATGGGTAAAATGGGTAATGAGCAGTTGAAAAATATGGGTTGAATGTGTTGGGTTTGTGGGTTGACCGCATGTTTACCCATATGGGTTAAAACTCACGGGTTTACCTATATGAGTTGGTATATAAACCCATATGGGTCAATATATGGGTTGAAACCCGCGGGTTTACCCATATGAGTTGGTATATAAACTCATATGAGTCAATGTATAGGTTGACACCCGCGGGTTTTACCCATATGGGTTGATACATAAATCCATGAGTTTATATATGGGTTGAAACCCGCAAGTTTACCCATTTTTACCCTTGAGTTGAATGATTTCAACCCGCGGGTTGAGCGGGTTTCAACTTGACCCATTTTGACTCGACCCATATTTTACCCATCATAAAATGGGTCATACCCATATTTTTTAATTACCCATTTTACCCAACCCATAGTTGACCCGTCCACCCATTTGCCACACCTACTTCCAAATTTACTCTCTTAATTCACATATCTATTTTCAGATAAGTTAAATTTCGCCTCACCTCCACCATCCTCCACCATTGAGCCTGTCCTCCGTCAGCGCCGTTGAGCTCTCCACTACAACACCGTTGAGCTCTCCACTACAGCACCGTTGAGCTCTCCACTATAGCACCGTTGAGCCACCTCGTCACCGCACGGAGAAGGAGAGCAAGGTGTTTACATCAACGATTATAAACCAAAAAGTTGTCGACAAGTTTGCCACCCCGCCGCTCCCTCACTGCTAAGCCCGCCGGATCAGCTAGCGGAGGTGGAAATCTGTGGGCCAGCGTGTGGAAGGGATGGGTAAGTGCTCAATAACCGCGCGGAATTCAGGGGGTGAGGCGGGGGGGGGGAGCGGAATTACTCCCTATGTTTCTTTATTATTGGCACACTTTTCATTTTTGGAAAGATTCCTTCAATTTTATCCACTTATTCTACATTTTACCTCATACATTCAATTTCATCCACTAATTTTTTAACCTAAATTCAAACATCTAAACCTATGGTGCCACTTATAAAGAAACGGAGTAGTATAATTTATCAGAATAATTCGTTACTAAATTGTTTGACTGTGATTATTAATATTGATTGATTGTTTAACCGTGATTAAATTTTTTGTCACAAGATGGTGTTATTAAAGCATTTGATTGTTAATCAATTACTAACGACTCTTTCTTGTCAGTAGTAATGTCATCACAAAATCATCCATATAGTGACAATATTGATATTTTTAGTGACCGACAGATAATGATGATACTATTAGCCACTAAAACAGTGAAGATATATATTTTTGTCAATATAGATGATATGCTTTAGTGATGTTAGTGTAGTAAAGTTGTCTCTGGATCCTTTCACTAGGACACTATATCGACGACTCTTTGATGAACACTTTTTTTCTTATATAAATATAATAAATAAAGAGTTTCAGTGACGATATTGAGGTATTTAGGGACGAAAATGTAAGGTGACTAAATTTCATTTTTATAATATTCTACTTGTGCAGCCGGCTCTTGAAAAACGGTCTTTCCACAAGTCATGGAAAAATCAAGGTTTAAAGTGTAAAATAGAAGAAATGAAGATAAAATTTTCGGGTTGTATGAATCGGGTCATAAATTGTATAACTACTACATGTTGCATAATAAAATTTTAATATAGCAACTAAGACATTTTACCTTTTATTATTATAATTAAACCCCGTATTTCCATAAGTTTATGGAAATACGGTCTTCCCGAGACTTTACTTTTATTAACTTAATTTAGCTTCTACTCTTTTAGTGTATTTTCTACAACTAATTCTACTTTTTAAAATCTAATAAGTGAGCCAATTTAGTAAATCGGAAGGGGTATATTTTTTGTAACCGTACTTGTTTTCAGAAGAAAAAATCTCATACTTTTGTTATAGAGAAGTGAAAACAACATTTTGTTCATCTACAGTATGTTTGGAAGACCGATATATTTTAGTAACGCACTTTCATTCACTCTTTTTTTAAAACAATTTTTTCTCCTATTTTTGTTATGGTGAGATGTGAAAACATCATTTTATTTTAATTGATATTTTTAAATATTTATGTCATTAATAAGTGTCGAGTTTGTCTTTGTACATTAGTTACGTTTTTCGATGTGATTAGATTGGTGTATTCATAAAAATAACTCGATTTAATTGTTTGCGTCAATGTATTGTTCTTGATCTAATTGTACATGTAGTGTATTCGTGATTTTGCTTGTGTTTTTGTATCGTGGACTTTCGTGTTTGGATGTGTTGGTATGTGTTTTTTAAAAGTTTTTACACTTTACCCAACATAGATCATGTTCTGAATAAGGTGGTGTTAAAATTATTGATATGTTTAATGTAGTGATATTGGTGTGCTATCATTTAATTTTGATTTGATTATGCTTAATTTAATTTAATTATTAATATTTTATAGTAGGCTTAATTTAATATACTCCATCCACCATGATTATTGGCCTATTTGTTTTTCAAAAATCAAACTTGGTAACTTTTGACCCTAAATATAAATTTATATATGTAATATAAATATCATATAAGGTATTGTCAGATTTATCTTAGCATCTATTTCCTAAACATTATTTTTATGAGTAATTGCTAAATGTAATTAGAGATTTCATCGATCAAAAACGAAAAGCCATGGAAAAAATACAAATAGGTCAAAACTGAAGGGAGGATGAGTAATTAGCTAGACTGATTCATTAGAGCACTCCCTTCGTTTCACCAAAAGTGACACACTTATCTTATTGGATTTTTTTTTTGAAATGACAAACTTTTCATTTTTTTCTCAAGATTATTTCATTTTCATCCACTCAGTCGACTTTTACTTTCTACACTCAATTTCAACCATTTATTTTATTCACATTAATCCAAGATGATTAATATAGTGCGACACTCTTAGTGAAATAGAGGGAATACTGCCAAAATTAAAAATTAACAAGCTTACATGTGATTTTTTGAGTTACCGAAAAGACCCTGACTCGAAAACAAAGGGCTCAACATTCACACAATAGAGAAGGCTGACACAGTAGAGTAGTGGAAGGCCAACACGGTCATTTTCGTTGCGCAACCTCATTATTTATAACTTGAAGAAAAA
>JAUOBV010000010.1:3258166-3271654 GCA_032360425.1 Rubia occidens
TATAAAATTTTATAAACCGGTAAAAACCGAAACCGATTAACCGGTAAACCGACAAACCGGCCGGTTGAACACCCCTAACCACCACCACCACTGTCGTCGTCGTCGGTCTGAATATGGACTTCTGCCGGCATCTGGAGTTCCGCCACCACACCCCTTTTAGTCAGCCCCGACCACCACCACCTCGCTCCGCCACCACCGCCGCCGCTGACCTCATCCTATCGACGTCATCCAACGAACCCTAGCGCCGTCAAACCCCAACGTCGGTGCCTCCATTGAACCCTAGCCTACCTAGGTAGCCCTAGCGCCGGCGAACCCCTACGTCGGTGGCGTCTGCAAATCATGGACGAATCCCCATCGCCGGGGAGCCGGAATACCAGGTTCGAACGTGGTTATCAAATTAGCTGGAGGTACGCGTGTGGGCCTCTCAGCCAAACAGCGAAGACAACAACGAGTTCTCCTCCAAGAAATCCACCCGCCGATGCCAAGATCAGACCCGCCTCACCACCGCCTCCAAGAAATCCAGAACATCATCCGAAATTCATCCCGCTCCCATTTATGCCCAAAAATCCGCCTGATTCAGAACCATCCCCGAACAAAATTATCCTAGAAATCCAAAACTAACCCAAAACTAACTCGTTTGTGCCCAAAAATCCAAAACCCATAACTAACCCAAAACAGACCCATCCATCACAGAGAGATAATCCAGAAATCAAGCAGTTCTTAAAAAACTCAAAGAACAACAAATTTTCTAACTTTTTGATCGGCAAGTCGAATTCCACCACTCGGAGAGACTGATCGGCATGAGAAGAAAGACTGGTCAGCAAACATGAAATTTGTTTCTTCTCAATCTATTTAGAAGAAATACTTGTACGGTGGAAGGTTTGAGAAGACTTTGTCTTTTTTGTTGCTATTTTTAATAAGTGAAATTACAAAAATACCCCTAACCATATGAAAAATAATATATTTTTTAGGGTCCAAAAGATGAAAAACCACTCGAAATCTGGTTTTGGGGACCCAAAATTTCACTTTGAATTTGTGGTGTACTAAACAAACGTGGTTTTGCTCTCGAGAATCAAAAGATGGTAAAAGATGCTATGTAAGAGACCAAAAAATAATTTAGTCTTTCAATATAAGAGCGGGACTGTATGTTGTGGTGAGTTTTTGAATTTTATCTAGGGAAAAGTGCACAAATTACCCGAGTGAGAAGTGTTGGAATAACCTTGTAAAATCTGAAAGTACAGAAGTAACCCTATAAGATTGAGAAATAGTGCAGATATACCCAAATTGCACTATTCCGACATTGGCGGGCTAAATTCAGGCGTTGACCTAATATGAAAAGACAAAATACCCTTGAACTTAAAACTAAAAAGCCAATGACCAAATTACCCCTAGGGCTCTTCTTCATCATCTTCAAGACTACCTCTAGCACCAGCGGTGACCGGAATTTCGAGTCTCATCAAAAAAATTGAATTTATTCATATACTTTGCCGGATCTAGAGTACGCTGTAGCGGGCATCGCTCACAGCTCCAGTTTTCCGCTGCCTCTATTCGGCGGTTTCTATTCATATACTTTGTCGGGATCTAGAATACGCCGTCGTGGGCTTCGCTCAACCCCGTCCACCTTCGTCCACCCATTCCCCCCCCCACCACGCGCCACCACATCCACCACCACCCCCTCTCTGGTTATCACCACCACAGCCCCCACCGCGTCACCACCACCCCTATTCTGGATCTCGCCACCACACTTTCCGTCACGTGCCACCGCATCCACCATAATCCCCTCCGCGCCACTACCACCTCTCTCCTAGTTCTCTTCACCTTAGCCCCGCCACCCCGCAACCACAGCCTTCTTCGCGTGCCACCACATCCACCGCCACCCCCTCTTCTAGTTCTCGCCACTACTGCCCCTCTCCTCTCCCTTCTTCTCTCCCCACCGTCACACAACCCACCAATTCTCGCCACACAACCCGCTTGGAGTAGCCCAATTAGCCTAAACCCTATCGGAGATTAAAAAAAAGAATCTGCCGCCGAGGGCAAACTTAGGGCAATGAGAAAATAAACGGGTTTGGGATGATGGTGACGGGTGGAGGAACATCCCAGAAAAATGGGTATAATATTTTAATTCAAGGTAAAGTTGTATTTTTCTACTTCTTGAATAAGCATTTTTTAGTAATTGACCAAACACTAAAAATGTGGTTGACTTATAAGCAAAACACTTACAAGCCCTGACAAACGCACCCTGAAGTGTTCCTGAATGAGTTGGTATAACCCATTGAGACATTACTGTTTATTTCCAAATGGTTAGTTCATATGCTTCTAAAAACTATTTCGGGTTTTGGTACTTTTGGAACTATGTACTAGTATCATCTGCATAATTGATTAAGTGCACGGTGTAACTTCTCTGGGCATCATAGATTTTCAGTATTCCTCGTAACATTTTCTGCAAGTCACTAGAAAAGGCACCAGTTATGACTTAGAGAAGGAACGATATAAAGGATCTCCTGCTTTATAGCTCTAGTAGACATGAAAAAACCAGTTGGACTACCATTCAGAAGTTTGGTTACATTGGTCCGGGATACTTGCTGATATCTCTTTTTTTCCCTAGAAGGGAAAAACATAACTTAAAATCCAAGATGCTAACTAGTAGAGCATCCTTTTAAAATCAGCTCATGCATCAAAATGAAGAACCGCCAGCCAATAGTAACATATGGAAAACTGATCACAAAGAATGTAAATCTCATCCCCTTTGGTTTCTTTGACTACGGTTCTTAGAGGCCCCTTTGCCCTTGTTCTTCGGAGAGGATGCTTTTGAAAGCTTGGTGCTGCTTTCTGTACTTCCGTCTGACGGTGGAGAAGGTTCCATTGGGATACCAGTTTCAAGGCAAGACATCAAACCTTTAAGCTGCAAACGTATTTGATACAAAACATGATCAAACACAGACTAGAAAGGGTTAACAACCGGAACCTGATATTACTTACCTTTTCCTCCAATTCTTCTATTATTTTGTCCTTAACTTTTAAAGTCGTCTTTTGCCTGGAGTGCCGCAAGAATAAAAGTCCAGTTCAAGGAGAAGAAAAACAGGGACAGAGAATGTATTCAGCCAAAAAGGATAACACAAATAAATAATAAAAAAATAGTCAAAGGTAGTTACAATTAGTTGTGTTCAGCTAATAAAAATGGTAATAATATAGGAATCATCCTGGATCCAAACATATAACTGCTTCAACCTTCTAAAATAGAGGAATAACAAAAATATAACAGATATAAACTCGTCACCAGCAAAGCATAAAGTTTTGAAATAGTTAGGTTGAGAATACCTTTCTTCATATTCTGTAATCTTGGCATGCCACGCGTCTTGGTTTCTCACCAAATTATCATTAATCTACATATTTCAGAGAACAAATTTTTTTAAGACATTTCCTCTTGCCAACAAATCAAAGGCATAGCAATACTTACATCATCAAGAAATTTCTTCTCTTCGACACACTTATCTAGCTTGGCTTGCAACTTCAGCACTTTAGTATTTTGACGCGAAGCTTTATCAACAGCTGCAGAAACTTCTTTTCGAATTTCTTCATCGACATCTTCAATCAATGTTTCAAAATACTACGACCAAAGTAGAAGCTGTTAATGCGATAAAAAAGAAGTCATCATCCTAAAATATTGTGTAATTTTCTCATAGAAGAGGCCATTTTGTTGCGTTAATACAGATATTAATAGTTGTAACCTTAGAGGGCATGTCCTAGAAAATCTTGGCTATGTACTACAGTACTAAGCATATCAGCAGATCACCAGAAATTGAACCGACCTGTTTCTGGTTCTCTAATTGCACAGTGAGGAGCTCATTGTACTCATTCACAATCTGCATGTATTTGTTAGCAGGATCAACAGAAATTATTAAGGCATTCAAACTTAGCATACCAACTAGAAACCAAGGACCAAAAGTTGATAAAGATGAGATAATACAGCTTCAACTCTACTGTTCAATATAGCTTCACTGAAGTCAGAATCCGCACTGCAGTCACAGGTGCCACATCCATCATTGGCCCTATTACAATGGTTGTTCAGCTCAACCAACTTTCCATCAGTTTTCGATTGTATCAGTCTATGCACGTAGTTATCTCCAGCAAAGTCCCAAACACGCCGTGTTTCTAATTCGAGAGAGTAGCAGTGCTCTGTCTCTTTCCAGTGGCGTATAGCATGCCCTTCTTTATACCTATAGAAGAATGTTTTTTTTCTAATTATACAAGTGTTTACTCAAATACAAGCAGTAGGTTAATTCTACACACTTGAAAGAATAGAAAAGACTGCTGAAGCACCAGCAGTTGATCGATCATAGGAGTACAAATCATACCTGCCACAACCAATATAGCCACAGATAATGCACATCCAAAGATTTTCTGAGGTCTGACAAACCAAACAGATTGATTTCTCTGGCTGCTGTTGGCAATATCGGCAAACCTAAATAAGAGATAAAAACAATGTAAATCCCAGAGCAAATAAATGACTGAAATTATCAGTGAAAAATCTTAAGTCAAATATATGTACATAATTACCCACAAATACCTAGTAAAGCTTCCTTTAATGGCAAGTAAGATACAGGTGGAGGGGGTGGGGATGTAAACTCTAGGTTCCTTCACAAGGATATTAGTTTCCTAGGATAATGGCTCCATGTGTTAGTTCTGTACGTTGCGTTTTTTTCTTTACGTTTGAAACAAAAGATTATTGGCATAGAATATATAAGTTAGCAAGAAATGATGACCCTGAAAAATGGGGAAGTCAATTGAATCATGAAGTATCACATTCTGTGACTGGGAGAAAGCCAGGTCTATAGGCTTACCATTAAGGTACTAACCTTATAATTTCTTCTATAAGAATAATAAAATATTAGGCCAAAGAATTTTCCAGCTTTCACTACAAACAGAAATATATGCATATCCAAGAAGCTTCTGAAAGAAGAAAAAAAAGCATGAAACTAAAAGAAGCGACACAATCACCAAGGAAAAACTTATCTTTATATATGTTTCATTGTTGCTTATACATGTATATTTCTAGCATGCCATTGTTTTTTTCCTTTCCACTCCTTTTACTTCTACTATTCTTCAGTGAAACCAGATGACTTTTCACACAGTTCAAAACAAAGAGTGAGTGGTCCCTGAACAATAAACTTATCACTGGGACCGTCAAAAGGTCTCCGTATAATCACCATAGAACAGAGAAAGTAAATTCCTAGACAATTGATATCCTAGTGGAAGCACTAATATATGTACCGGACAAGAAGAATCAGTCCACTTGGAGATACAAGAGCAATGGAAAGAATGATTGCAGATAGTTGTTAGGGTTCCACCCAAATCTTGGTCTAACCTCTCTGCAAAGTCACAACCCATAAATACAAGCATTTAAATATGTTTAATCCAGTTTACACAAAAGAAACTTAAAAGTAATGATGCACTAGCCTATGTATGCATCGTACCAAGGCAAACTGGGCATGAAGGCTGCTCTATGGAGGCGACAGGGGAACCTTGTGCACGCTCAATTAAACCAGTGAATTGGACATCAATAGTGAACAGCACACGGCAGATTTCAGCCTTTAAATGCAAATCAAACAATAAGCAGTTGCTGGAAGGCAGGTGTGCTATAGCACGGAGCTTCAAGCTTCTAATACAGTAAGAAAGTGAAAAAACACCTCAAGAGATGAAAATCGCTTCCCATTAAAGTGCCTGTAAAAGTTATCCGCGGAGCTCTGTGCATCAAACGTAATCAAGACGCTATAGCTATCCTCCACTCCATCATTTCTATACATTTCCAAGCAGCAGAGATCAGCAGACTGATATGATGTCCGGCCACCTAAATAGTAATTGACTCTAAGCAAGTTGTACAAAATCGAACCTGACAATCCGCATTTCCAATATGTGATTGATGAATGAACCACAAAAGAGACAAAAATCCGCATAAGTCATGTGATTCGGCACTCCGAGTACACAAAGCAGAGGTTTTCTCTCACTCTATGAAGAATCAGGAAGAGAAAAACAAATTAAGACCTTTTACGATCACTATCCAAAACTATACATAACTAACCAAACAACCATGCTTAAATGATCCACCATGTTCCTCGACAGTTGATTTTTAAGAAATCATGAAAATAACACACAAAACCTAAAATCAAAATTAGACACTCAAGAAATCTAGATTACACGACAACAGAAGTTCAAAGCAACTTGAAGTAGTGAAGCAAAATAATAACCTAGCATAATTTTTTTTTATCAATTCAAACAATATTTAAAGCAGCATGAATAATTGAGAAAATTGAATACGATGAGAATAAAGTAGGCTTACTGGAAGCTGAGAGGCGGAGGAGAGGACTTCCTCCCGGAATAAGAGCATGACTCCCCTGGTCTCTTCAATTCTAGGGTTGCCGGAAGAGAAATGGAAGGCTTGGGTCAGTTCTCCCGCCTCCGTCACATCTTCCTCCGCCGGCGGCAGAGCTCCGGTAGCACTCGTGGAGGTTGCTTCTGACATTGTCGCTTTTAGAAAAGACGGTTGAAACTTAAGGGGTGATCAAATGAAATTGTGATTACCGATACTGGTCCCTCTTGTGCCGAATTACTGTTTTGACCAAAGCAAATTCCGGCCACTTCATTTTCTTTTTTTATTAACTTTTTCTAACAGTCCGTCTGACTGTATTTCCATAAGTAATGAAAAGAATAAGATTTAATCTACAAATTAAAAAATTAAGATAAAATATTTGGATTGCTTTAATCAGATCATAAATTTATAAGTACTGCACGCTTAATAATATATTTTTAATATTGCAATTAAAATCTTTTACCTTTCTATAATTCTAATTCAATCCGTCTTTTTATATGCCTATGGAAAGACGGTCTAATTCAACCCCATCTTTTCCCAATAGCTTGCCTTTTCGAATTTCTTATGAGATCGTCTAACCATACTTTCATTACTTTTACTTTTAAATTATAATTATTTATATTATATGATATATTCTAAAAGATTTTCAATAGGCAAAGTCTTGAGAAAAAACTCTTTACATAGCCATATGGAAATACGGGGTTGAATCTAATTAAAGAAAGATAAAATAATTTATTTGCAACATTAATAATTTACTATGTAATATGCAGTATTTATAAGTTTGTGACTCGATTAATGCGATCAAATTTTTTTATCTTGATTTCTTCCAATGTGCAGTTTAAACCTTGATTTAAAAATATATAAGAGTAGAATTCTTTTCAAAATTATGAAAAGTATAATATAATAAACAAAAATAAATATTAAATCATCTCATTAATTATGCTAATTATAGACAATCTAGTTTGATGGTTAGGTGGTCTAAACAACACTTTATTTTTATTTTTTTTATACATATTGTATGTATTATTTTATTATCATAATTGCTATGGAACTACTAATGCTTAGTGATTGTCCACAGGAGTGTTGTGTCATCAGCAAAGCTACCAATATTTTTTAAAGCTAAATATACATAGAGGGATGATTAAAGGTCGGGTATGGGTTGGGTATAATAAGAACTAGATCAGACCTAAATTTTTTAACTAAACTCATACCTGATCCGGACTCGTAAGGTTTGAAAAATCTTAGACCTAGACTCAGATTTGATGGATCTAACGAATTTTGGGTCTAAAACGAGTCATAAATGGGTTTAATATTCTTTTTTTGCTTCGCTAAATCAAACATATTTTATTCTAAATACTAATGCGTTAATTCTTCAAGAAAAAACAATTTAATCCATATTAAAATTTTCTGCAATCATACATCAAAGTCAATATATGAAAGATGTTTATTTAATTGAGAATTAAAATACAAATTTTCTGATCATGTTTATTCTTGACATAATATAATAAATAAGTAAAATTATATGTAATTAGAATTATATGAGTTTACGGGTCGGGTTTGGGTCATAATATTTTGGACCCGGACCCAGAACCATTTTTAAAAATTTTGACCCAAATCCGACCCGAATTCGATGGGTTAAAAAAAATCATACTCGACCAATGTATCTGGGTTGGATCTTAGACCCATACTCATCCCCATATATTAATCAAGAAAATAGTTGATTACAAATTGATCTTCCTAGATGTAAAGTTCTGTCATGCTTATTAACTAATCTACTTCTAGGAGTTTTTGATAAACTTAAACATGCTTAAGTTACTTGACAAGAAATTCCTAACTTGTATGACAAGGCTCTTGATCTCACATGGCGCATGTTCTGGTTCCATATATTTATAATTTCTCCATGATGGCTGAGTCATGAAGATGTTGATCCCAGGTGTTTGTGACCTTGCTTATGCTCTAATCGCTTTCCATAGAAGTTGTGTTTCTTCTTGAAGAGGTGTGGTCATTATGTAGAAGTCAGAATCCATCAGTGAAGTCACATCATAAATCACGTCCAGTACTGTGGGATCCCTGATTCGTAATGTTACCCTGAAGCACATCAACAATTTGATCAATTATCTTTAAAGCTCTCTCAATGTGACTCCAATCTTGATCCGTTGGTCACCTATGATTGTCTGCCATATGCCTATATAGGACTTGGACGCCACCTTGAATTTGCATCAAATCCTGAATAGCTTCCTGGCATTCTACATCTCGTAGCTCTAGTTCCTGTGGCTTTATATTCCTTATTTGATCACGTTCTATAGCTACGTAGGCTCTAACCTCATGTTCATTAGCACACATGCATTGTTCTCACATCACATCCTTCATCATTCGCTCCTGAATCTCTAGGTAAATGACTCTAGTGATTAATTTCTCATCCTACCTAACCAAGGCATGCACTGCCCAATTAGGGTAGGCTATGCGATGACGCATCACCTCCAATGTGTCTCTATAGTCATTAGTTGTATACTCTGCATTGTCGACCATCTGTCATAATAACTGTTAGTTTGCCAAGTTGGACCCAACTAAAGCCCAAAAAGGATTTATTATTCACGATTAATTAAGTATATACATAGTCTTTTATTTAAGGTAAGTTTTGATTTGCTTTTACTTGATTTAAGGAAGCTATGATACCACATATGTAAGAGCATCTCCAATGGTAAGGAGGTCTTCGTTGTTTTTTTATTACACGTGGCAAATTTTGATTATAAGTTCGGTGTGATGTAAGCAAATAAAAACGATTGATGGCATATTTTTAATTTTTATCTCCAATGGTACTATCATAACAATAGCTTTGATATGACGTGCCAGTGAATAAATGGTTAAAACTTTAATGAATTAGTAGTAAAATGGGAAATTTGAATCAAAATTAAATGAGGCGAGATATTTACGGCCTCACTCTGACCCTCTGACAATAGAAGCTCTACTTGACGGGGTCACTTAAGAATTTTGACTCATAGGATTGACGTCTAACACTGACTCTTGAATTGGAGATGTATTTTTGGTGTGAGGGTCTCTCTTGATGATGTGTCTATCAACATTTTCTAAATTGATGCTTGCACTGGAGTTGCTAACACCCTAAATCCCGATCACCTTGTTTATCGCAAGTACTAGATCAGACCTGGGCATGTTACTAATAATTCAATTTGGTCGGATTACTTATATGCAGTTCATTTTAGAATCTGAATCTAACTTATTATCGCACTGAAAGTCTTATAATAAGTATTTCACATAGTTAAAAGGTACATACAAGTTGAAGGTCCTAAGTTGGATTCTAGATTCAAGAGGTTCAGCCAGTATCTTATCCCAAAAGAAGTTAAGGCGTCAAATACAAACCTTCACTATATCTGCACAGTTACACTTGTTAGGTTAATTAGACTAGCGTAAGTTTTTGCTTAGTGATGTTCCAGCGCCCGTATTTATCAAGTGAAATTTTAGTGAACAAATAAACAAATAGACACATAAGTGCTAACACATAGTAAAAAAAACATGTGGTTTATGTCATGAATCATAAGAATCTCGCTATTTATCATAACATTAATGATTCTTGCAAAGGGATGCATGTGAATGGAATATCACCATTTATTCTAATACAGATGTACTCCCCCTTTTAAAAATAAACTTCTTAATTTGATTTCTAAAAGTCAACTGCGTCAATATTTAACTATTAATATGGGTAAAGGGCATCATAAATAACCCTATCAAATTTTGAAAGTGCAAATATAACCCCATAAAATTTAAAAGTGTGAATCTAACCCTAAGTTTTTGTGAAATTGTGTATTTATACCCATGTTGCTAAAGTTTACCATTGACTCAATGAATTCAGCGGTTAATCAAACATGAAAAGACAAAATCATCCATAACTCAAAACTAAAAATGTAATGACAATTCTACCCCCATATAATTCTTCTTCTTCATCTTCAAACACACTTGTTGGCCACTGGCTTCCGCTACTCCGTCGCCGCCAATCCGTTGTTGTTGCCACTGCACTGCCACCGTCGATTCTTTGTTCCGTCATTGTGCCGCTCCACCTCCTCCTCACCCAACTGTCAATTTTTTCAAAACCAAAACCATCACCCTCAGCTGCTTACCTACCGTCGTGCCGCAACCGCTCCATGCACCCACCACCATCGCCTGCAACCACCATCGGTGCCCCCTCCAGCTCACCCACCACTGTTGCCCGCTCCTCCTTACATACCACCGATGCCCGCTCTTCCTCACCTACCACCATTACCCCTTCTCCTCACCCGCCACCGCCTATTCTTGCACCCATCACCGATTTCCCCTTCCCCTCACCCACCTCAGGCGAGACCAACCTGACACCCTCACTCTCCATTGCTCACCTCAACTCCAGCCTCTCCCAGAAAACCTAACTAGCTACCCTCACTCTCCACTGCTCACCTCAACCCCATCCCCCCCCCAAAAAAAACCCCAACCAGCCACCCTCACTAGCCGGTTCTCAACTCAACCCCACCCCGCCCAGAAACCCTAACTCGCTACCCCTCGACCATCATCGAAGTTCTGCATCACCACCCGCTCAGCCTAGCCACGACGAAGCACCAAAACCAACGCTAACACCGGGCGAGCCATCATCGACGCAAGAGGGTGAGACATCGTCGATTCAAGAGGGTGAGCACTAATAATTCAAGAGGGATTACAACGATGATGAGTTTCGCCACTTTGAGAAGAGGAAGAAAGGGGTTTCGACGAAGGAGGGTAGAATATTTTGTGGAGAAAGAAACATGTTTCGATGGAATAAAAGGTAGGAAGAAATTGGTGACGGCAGAGGGGCGAATTCCCACTGTAGCAGTGGCATGGGCTAATATGACCAAAATGTCATTTTTTTTATTTCCAGAAGTGGGATAGTCGATATTTCAAAAATCAACTTTAAAATCGAGAATAGAAATTTTGACTTTAAAGTCAATGTACTAAATATCGACTTTAAAATCGACATACGAAATATTGACTTCTAAGTCGATATACGAAATATCGACTTTAAAGTCGACATACGAGATATCGACTTCACCGTGTTAAAACAAAACCGCGAGCTTCTCCTCCTGTTCATTCACGACGGACGGCAGAAACCAAAATCACGGCGGACTACGTGTGGGCTGAGCTCAGGGAGCGTAATCGACATCAAACTCGACCCTTGGAGGCTTCCGTCAAACGGTGTTAAGGTATATTGTCTCGGTACTTGGCATTGGGAGCTTAGGGTTGGATTTTTGTTAGAATTAGGGGGTTTGGCTTTTTAATTTCTGTGTGAATTGGGTTTTAATTTCTGTGTGAATTGGGTTTTGATTGTTGTTTGAAATTATTCCCATCGAAATGTATGAACAATGTTGTCTAATTGTTTGTCCCATGTGTTTAGGTTGCTGTTGTAATTCTGTACATTTTCGAGAAGAGGTACATTTTCTTTTCCTTAATGCGTATGTGAAATGTTGTGATATGTTACACTGATTTGAATGTGTTATCAGTGTTCTCTTAATTGTGTGTATTATTTGTGAATATTAATATGTGGATGGGGAACTAGGAAGTCGTACTTAATTACATGTCTGATTTTTAATTTTGTATTTATACAGTATTTTTATGGCCAACAATACGGTTAGCATTGTGCTGTATAGTGGTGGACTCATAGTCGGTGGAAATGAAGGGTGTGAATATAGTTGTCCACCTCGACATTTTATGAAGGTGGCGAGGAATATTAACCTTAGAGCATTATTGAGTAAAATATACTCTAAGGTTAATATTGACTCTGGCAGATTTCAATTACAGTTGATATGTCGATATCCTATCAGCCACACTCAGTCGGGCCATAAGTTCATTCAAGTGCCTGTAGACGACGAGAATCTTGGAGACATGTTAGATATCTCCACGTACTTCCCAACTGTCCATGCAGTTGAATTGTATGTGTTGTGTGCTGCATACGATGTCGAACCTTCTTTTACCGAACTGCTGGAACCTTCTCTTGAAATACGGTCTTTCCATAAGTTATGAAAAGATCAAGATTTAAATTACAAATTAAAATAAATCAAGTTAAAATTTCTGGATTGCATTAATTGAATCATAAATTTATAGATATTACACGTTGCATAATAATTTTTAATATTGCAACTAAAATATTTTACATTTCTATAATTTTATTTCAAACTCGTCTTTCCACATGTTTATGAAAATGCGGTATATGTTAGGAATTTTGTATGTTAAGGTGATGACCCAATTACATATTGCCATGTGTCTAAAAATTCAACCACTACTTGATAATCAACTATTTTATGGAAAAATAAATAAAAATTTGGCACATGTCAATATGTGATTTGGCCAACACCTTAACATATAAAATTTTCAAACATATAAAATTGTCTGCAAAACTTTGTCCTTATTTTATGTACTCCAATTGATTTAGGTGATTGAAATTTAGTTAACTTTTTCATATTAAAAAAAGTCTTTTGTTAGACCGACTAGCGGTTAAACCAATTATTAAAAAAACTTTAAATGTCAATCCTTACTTAACTATCAATATATAAAGAATGATAAAAATAGGAAGATAATTAAGGGGTCAAACAATTTTATCAATGCTTTATATGGAAAATTAATTAAGAGTTGGTCGTTGATTAGTTAAAGTCAAAACGTTTTATATATAATCTTATATATATAAAGTTAATTAAAGGGTTGACCGTAGATATATTAAAGTGAAACCTCTAGTGTTTATAAATGAAAGTCAAGTAAGAATTGACCGTTAATTAGTAAAAACCAAACATTTTCAGTTACAGTTTTTATTAATGCTAAAATATAGAAAATCAAATAAGAGTTGACAATTGATTAGTTATATTCAAACATTTTCATTAGAGTTTGTATATGGAAAATCAAGTCTTTTTATGTGCTTATGAATGGAAATGAAAGTAAGGGTTGACAATTGATTAGTGAAAGTCAACCCATTTTATTAGTGCTTATACATGGGAAGTTGAGTAACCGTTGACCGTATATTAGCTAAATCTAACCCCTTTATGGCATATGCGCGATTATATGTGGAAAGACAAGTAATGGGTGATCGTTTATTATATAAAGTCAAATATTTTATC
>JAUOBV010000010.1:3271754-3283234 GCA_032360425.1 Rubia occidens
CCAAAACTCGATTTCAAAGGCGAGTTTTGGATTATCGACTTTAAAGTCGAATTTTTGAATGTCGACTATCCTACTTCAGGAAATTTTTAAAAAAAACTTCATATTTCGAGAAATTAATATAAAAAAGAATTATTTAAGTAATTGATTCGACGGCAGAGGGTGAATAAAGAAACAGGTTTCGGCGGAAGAGAAGGGTTAGCAAAGGGGAGGGTTTTCAAAGAGAATGTTATTGTTTTTTTTTCCTTTTTCTTTTTTAACTCGGGGTATAATGGTCATTTCACCAATTTTCGGCCAATTTGGATGTTGACATTTTGGTCAACAAAATCAAGGGTTAGATATGCACTTTCAAAATTTTCAAAGTTATACCTGGACTTTCAAACAAAACATAGGGTTAAAAACACACTTTTCTCTATATTTATTTATGTTTGTAAATTTTTTCCAAAAAGAATCATTTAAAAATATATGTTATGATGAATCTAAAAACATATCGGTTGATAGTACTATTACATAGTTGTATACATTAAGAGACTTTAATGGTTGAAATTTGCTAGTTTTACTTCAAAATATCAAGTTAGTACTCCCTCTGGTCCACTTAATGGCGCCCTCTAACTGCAATTTTTTATGGCATGTTTGATCATCGATAACTTTTGTCATATACAATTACAAATATTATGTGAGATATCTTTGAATTTTCCGTAGTGTTTAATAATTAAACATCATGCCTTGAGAAAAAAAAAATGCAAAAAAGAGGTTTGACTGTAATCTCAGCTTACCCCAGTTACAGACATAAATGCTGGTTAAATGTACAATCTGATTGTTGCAAGCAGATTTACACAACCCCGTTACAGAAATTCATTATAACTCTTGTAAAATTAATGATTGTTTATATTAGTAATCAAGGTCCATAGCAATATAAGAACTTGACTTCACCTCTTAATAACACCAAATCAGTAAGATATTAAGTAATTACATTGTGTTGAATCTAATCACAGGGAGGTTTTGCAGCATAGTAGGCCGGAATGGGCACGAGCAATGGTAGCCAGCCTCCGGCAAGGCACGAGGTTTGTGGCCGATACATTTGCAAAGCATGATATCTGATACTTATGTTTTACAATTTTACTTGAAAAATGGCAGGGAAAACATGCTGCAATGCTGGTCTGCTGGATCCTTGGAACTGGAAGCCTTTTCGCTTGGAACAGTATGTTGACGATAGAGGATTACTACGGATACTTATTTCCGGTAATCATCATTACATTTCACGTAAATTGGATAGTTTCTGAAATGCTAGTGTTAGATGTTCCTACAAAGCCTAATTCCATGAATTGCAGCGGTACCATCCATCGCGAGTTCTTGCTCTTGTTTATCAGCCATTTGGACTTGGAACCATTGCTGTGCTAACATATAATGAGGCAAAGATCAGCACAAGGCTGAGAAATCTTTTTGGATGCAGTCTTTACTTCGTTAGCTCGCTGTTGGTGCTGATTGTAAGTACTGATTTGTTTGTTAAGTTCTTGCAAATGATTGATTATCATCAGAAAATGCTTAGCTAATCTGTGTTTTTTCATTCACAAAGCTGGATCTAGCCACACATGGAAGAGGTGGAATTGGAACTTTTATAGGAATTTGTGTTGTCAGCGGCGCGTATGTGTGTAGGGGATGGTCATGTACAGGGTGGAATGGTTGGAGATCTCTCACTCATGTCGCCCGAACTGATTCAGGTTGTTTTCCTACTCATATTTTAACTTTCTTGCTTTAGTTCCTCGTGCGAAAACTGATACTCCTTTTGAATTCACATCCTCCAGTCTTATCTCGCTGGTTTGGCTGTTTCGGGAGCATTAACATCATCTCTGCGATTGATAACTAAAGCCGCGTTTGAAGGCTCGAAAGATGGTCTTCGAAAGGGAGCCAGTATGTATATGTGTTTGGAAACTATCCACATTGTATGCTAAATCTGTTCTTCCTAGTTAGTCATATTTGCTAAATGATTTGGCAGTTCTGTTCTTTGCTGTTTCGGCATTCTTTGAGCTTCTCTGCATCTCTCTGTATGCAATCGTGTTCCCCAAACTACCGATTGTGAAATACTACCGTTCGAAGGCGGCCTCAGAAGGATCAAAGACTGTTAAGGATGACCTTGTTGCTGGTGGAATGGGAACACAACCTGATCAAGTAAAGTTTCTTACTTTTAAGAGTGAAGAGAATTTGCAAAAAGTACGATGAATGGTCCTAATCAATATAATTTCAGGTTGATGATCGATATCCTAAGCAGCCAGAGAGGCTGACAACCAAACAGTTACTGATGCAGAACATCGATTATGCGCTTACTATCTTTCTGACCTATCTTCTGACATTGTCTATCTTCCCCGGATTTTTGTCTGAAGACACTGGATCTCACAGCTTGGGAACCTGGTATATACCATTTCGATTCATGAACATCGCGCAAAAAAATTTCTTCTCACGGTTGGATTCTGTTGTTTGGCATTTCAGGTATGCACTAGTCCTGATTGCCATGTTCAACGCAGGGGATCTCATCGGGAGATACATACCTCTATGGAGATGTATAAGGATAGAATCGCGCCGCGGGCTTACAGCAGCAGTTCTTTTTCGATTCTTGCTCATTCCTACTTTCTACTTCACTGCTAAGTATGGCAGCCAAGGCTGGATGATAATACTCACAACTGCTTTGGGGTTAAGTAATGGTTATCTCACTGTGTGTGTGGTTACTTCTGCTCCCAGAGGATATAAGGTCGACATTTTACTCTGTGGTTAAACTTGTCTAGGTAATCTCGGGTTATTATCGAATGGCGGTTTATGTGGTACTGTGTTTTTTCCTGCAGGGACCGGAGCAGAATGCCTTGGGAAATATACTGGTTCTATTTCTCCTGGGAGGTATATTTGCTGGAGTTACTCTTGATTGGCTATGGCTCATAGGCAAAGGATGGTGACCATATTCACTCGTGGTTCGCACACGAATATCTCTTTCTAGTTTCTATAGCAAAGAAAATTTCCTAGATAATTTCAAAGAAACCGATATACTCTTGCTATCCATCAAGATTTGTTTTTTTAAAAATCTGATCTCAATTTATAAATTCAATAGAAACATGGTAAAATACACTTCTGCTGTTCTCTTTTGGGAGGTTTATACATCTAGCGAAATCCTATCAAAGCTTCTAATGGAATGGTTAAGCCCTTATATATCCTTACTCATCTCGGAAGAGTAATCAGCCTTCCTAAACGAAGAGAAATTACTCAGAGTCAAGAGATGCTATCTCATACCTGACTTCCTCCAAATGTTCATTTATACTGATAACAGCATCTTGCACGCCTTTGATAGCTTCTTTCATAGCATTCTCGTACTCTGCATCAGCTTCTGCCTCCTCAGTTCCAGAAGCTTCAGTTATATTGTTGATATGCACACATTCATGTCCCGTTGCATTGTTTATTATACAATTGTCGTGGCTTACTAGACGTTCTGAAGGACGACCAGCCTTCTTCAACACCTGAATTGTAGCAGTCTGCAGGCAAGTGGAGAAACAAAACAAATTAAAAAGTACCCACCAAAAGATGGACAGGAACAGACGAAAAAGGTTGAAGATCTTCTTCTAAAAATCATCACTTGACCATTCACACTCTTGTTCCTCAATTTCCCCGGGCCTTCAATTTTAACAAAGAAACAGACACCAATAATTGTCACAGAAGATCTTCACAGAGAGGGTCTAAATCTCAAGTACAATCCCAAATGAGTTGACACACTCTACAGAAAGGTGCTGTCACTTGTTCAATGTTACTCCCTCAACCATTAAAAGAGAGACATAATTACAATATTTGTCCTTATTCCAACAGGAGACTCATGTATCCAAAGTCAAGGTTAATTTATCATACAAATTTTTAAAATATCATCAATTAGTTTCACATGTCTTTGTATTAGAAAAACAGAGAAGTGAGAAACAAATGCAGGGCTTAAGTGAGAATACTTCCTTTTAATGGTTGTCGTTTACTCAGCTGATATAAATAAAAGGTTGACCCTGCTAATGAAACAGAGGGAGTATAAGAGAAAAGAAGCAAAAGACTTGGGAAATAGAAGCGCTTTTCATAATTCATAGAGCTTCAAAGGGTTCAAAGACAAACACATCAAAACAGGCAAAATGGGTAAGCTACCTTTCAAAGGGAAAATCTGGGGAGCTTTAGCACCTACACCATTCAATGATTCAATGATAAACTATTTGAGATTCCAACATACGATCCACATGGTTTTTTGGTCAACTAACCTTTCCAGTATAAGAAACTTTCTGGTCCTTCTAAACATGATTACAGCCATTTACTCACTTGTCTGTAATTTGTGTGGCACATAAAGATATCAATTTCAAGTAGGTTAAAACTTATGCTAAGACTTCCACGTATAATAACCTAAAAAGATAAAGGAGAGAACAATCGACAGGTTTAGAAGTAAACCCACTCATTCCTAAGAAGATGACTTCATGAATCTTGTTCATCGATGCATCACGGACATGTTACACAGAAAATTCCGTTCAAAAAGAGTTGAAAGAAGAGAAGAATCAAAGTGAGGAAAAGAAAGTATCAATGGGGGGAATTTTTTTTATAGAAAAAAACAGTTATCAACCCTTCTACTGATTGGGTTATACAGAGTACAATAGGTTTGATTTGGTTTAGTCATCAGACACATCAAAATATTTGCAGAGATTATCTTTCTTCAACATGATACAAAATCTACTAGTCCTGACCACAAGTCAAGCCCATCTCGAGCAAATCACAACTAAGTTTCAGCTACTCTTTAATATGCTTCTCAATGTCACATCAAAGTAATGCACACGCTAATAGTATACGTGTGGAGTGAGATGACTGGCTGGAATAGGGTAATCATTACACATTAGCTATTCACCCCAAAGTGCTCTAAATGGGGAAGCAACTAGTATTAGAAACAAGTTACCAGTTGAAGCTTCTGTTTTTCTTGCGTTTGGACTGATCTGAGAAGATGAGCAAGGTCCTCTCTAAATATATCAGGGCTCAGAAAGAGGGACTCCATTTCAATAACCTGAATGATTGAATAATTAGAGCGCAAATTCCTGATGGAAAATAGTAAGCATTGCAAGAATGACTTGGTACTTGTTTTGAGCAGTCAGTAAACTCCGTGGTGACATTACGGCAAAGTTGTTGATAAGTCGCTTCGCTCCCTGACACCATATAGTCCTCAAATCCCCTGCACAGCACATAATACAATGCAATTTTAAGATAATAAAGATAAAAAGCCTTATGTATTTCTTAACGTTTGCAAATCTATAGTTGTTACTTGTTACTACCTATATCCCTTTTTTACGGTTCAGCAAATCAAGGCAAAGAACTAAATGATGGAGTCCACTTGCTTTACTTGTTTTTCATGTTTAACCTTAAAACGGGGGCATCCATATAAATGAACCGCAAAACTACGTAGGGAGTACAAAAACAAAAATGCACAAACTGTCTATTGGATTCATTCGTACTTTCCTGCAATCTAGAATAACAAAAGAGGATCAATCAAACCCAGATGATACTCAATTCGAAAGACAAATAATAATTACCTTTTGAGGGTGGAATAAGCTCGAGCTCTCCGTTCTTGAACTGCCACAAATCTGCGGAGCAAAGCAACAATTTCCGAAGCATTTTCAGCGCCAATTTCAGCTGATTCTTCTGTAATTATTAGCTTCTTTTCGAAATCTTCCATTGATTTTCTCTCTTTGGTTCCACACGTTCGTCGTTCGAGTTCACACACTTTGCCACAACAATTATTTTTCTATTCCTCCTTTACGAACATTCGAACAGGAAAGCTATATGAATGGCTAGTCTTGGCAAAAGGGCCTTCAGTAAAGTGTAAAATGCTTTCATACCTTTCAATTGTTTGATAAGTGTAAATATAACCTTAAATATATTCCTCGATCCATATTGACTCAAAAACTCATAACTTTGATATCGGTGACAGGTGTTGACCAGTCAAATTCTGGCACTGACCAGACCAAAATACCCCTATTGTATTTTAAATATAGTTTCAGGCAATTTTACTCCTGAAGTGGGTCCCATCATTTGAGCATAAACGAGATTTTAGGGTTATATTTGTACTTATTTTATATAGTGGGGTCGGATCAACACTTTTTTTTAAAAGTGTGAATTGCAGAAATATAATACTCTCCGTCCCACAATAAACTTTATATTTTTCTTTTTAGTCTATCCCACAATCAACTTTCTAAGTCTACTCTTTCCTTTTTTGGTAAGAATAAATCACCTAAAATAACCTCATGATTAGTGCCATATCAGTTGAACCCCGCTTGATTTACCTGAACTTCCTAATTTAGATCAAACTCATGTGATAAAAGAGGTGTCACATCAGCTGCATAAATATTTGAGTCATATGCAATCCGGATGTTTAAATAGGCACGGAGGTAGTACATTACAAGTAATTTATGGTCCTAAAAAATAGAAAAATAACAACTATAAAAAGAGTTAGATACGTCCATTATATCCATCGTCGGACAAAAAAGATTTTCCTTAACTATCATGTCAGGATAATGATGCAACTAACCAACCTAATCATCTAACCCAACGATATCTACTGCCAAAACACCTGGATTTATTCACTTTTGTAATTCTGCGTTTTATTCGCTTTTGTAATCGTCTTCATCATCTCCTTAGTTGAAAACAGAATCATTTGCTATCCAAGGAGAATTTGCAGCCATTCTTAGTTTGGCCATTCCTGCATAGAAACAAACTGGATTGCAGACTTTGCTAAAGCTAGATTACATATCTCAACATTGGATAATTAACTAGCTATAGTTGACATGGAGGAGAAAAACTCCCTCCTAGCTTCTCTTTTTTCTCTGGTTTAAGAAAACTTCATCACAAAGATACATACAGTAGAAAATTCGTTTTTCATTAGAAGAATAACAGTGGCTTCTAAGTTGATAAGCAAACACTTTGGTCCCATGACTAACATTCTATTGAAAACACAAGCAACCAGAGGGAGGTACATACATGTAAAGTTTAGATGATAGTGTTCTGTATATCTGGACCAATATGTTGAGGCCAAACAGAACTGATCGTACAATATTATGTACCAAGTGCAAACACAATTCATAACAAAAGATCAGGGTGTTGTCACAGGGGAACAAAGACTGGCCAGAAATGATACATTATGCAGCCTCAGTAGCTGGTCTACTCTTGATCTTAAGATTTGATAGAGATTCCAAAAGTGAATCAACAGTCTCTGAAGCTTCTGGCACTGTGGCAGAATTACTAACATCTGTTCTGACATTCGGCTCATGAATGGAGCCACCTTTGATTTCTATCTCTAGCAATCTTAACTCATCCTCAATATCTTCATCATCAATCGCTGTACCTGCTGGAGTGGCGAGAACTTCTTCCACTTGTTTTAATGACTCAATGCTCGTGTTAATGTCCTGAAGGGAAAGCTCAACTTCTTCGATGCTGATACTGTTGTCCCTCAATGCTTTTGCACCAAGTTTAATGGCATCAGTCACCTTTTTCGACGACTCAATATCCCCGATAACTCTGAGGACTTCCTCCACGCGGTTCAAAAGCATTGTGCACTTTTCTCTACTTTGAAATGCCAGCTTTAGCTCCTTTGCATGCCTCAGTGCAAGTTTCTTTTTTCCAGATTGCAGCTGAGCCACAGCCGATTTCTTCAACTTTTCACAACGTTGGTCAATCACATCAAGTTGTTTTTCAAGATTTTCTACAGTCCAGATTAATTGCAAAACATCATAATCCAGACTTGAGATGTCAGGTACTGCTTCTTCCGAAAGAGAGACTTTAAAACCCTTGATGATATCATTCTTGGTGATCATAAGTGATTTAGCTTTCTGGCAACCTGACAAGTAACTCGAGATCGCTGCTGCTTCTTTTGATCCTCCACATATCTCCTGGAACTTTCGGAGCGTTACTACACAAAAAGATGTCCAGTGGCTTTCAGAGAGAAAACTGACAACTTCAAGAGCTTTATCCTTCAACAGAGCAGAAAGAATGTAATCATCTTCAGGCAAATAGTCAAGATCACGAGGTGCAGATGCTGACAGTGAAGAGAAGCCCACGGCACTCAGTGCCTTCCAGAAAATCAGCGAAAGGCTACTTCCCCCAGCTGTGGTTGACTTTGGCTCCACAAGATCAGAATACCGTAATATATCACCAGCATTATACATTTCAAAAAGGACTTGGTGGAGGCACAGTGGTGACAAACCTCCTTCCCTACGGAACCAAATATCATTAAGATGCGAAGGACATATGATGAAGGTCTTCAAATGTCGAGCCAGTCTAAGGATAAGGTCCCTCCAGAATAGATACCGGCCTTCCCAGTCAGACCTTTGTCCATTGAAGCCCTTATATCGGGCTACCACTTTCACGGGATCATCCCAGTCCAGTACTTCCCTCCTCAGATACTCCCTCACCCTGTTCCCTAGCTCTTCTTCTTCCTCCCTACTAACCGCACGAAAGTAACTGGAGTTGTCATCAAAATCATCTTCAGGAATCACCATTAATTCCGCACTACACTAAACCTCCTCGCTTCTCAGATTCTTCCTCACAAAGTTTAACAAAACGTAGTATACTCTCAGGTGCACAAGACAGAAAACACAACTAGCCCCTACAACATCCACCAGAATAAATAAACACAAACATCTTCAGCCTTCAACTTCTCACCAATCCAGAGACGCATACGCACTAGAATTTCGCAGTTGAATTCCAAAAGACAGAGAGGCATACACACAGTATGTGATAAAATCTTATGAAAAAGTTAAAAAGGCAATTAATTAAGCAAACTATGCACAAAATGGCAAATTGATGAAAATAAAATTTCCACTTCACAAGAAAGAGAAAAACTCATTTCATTTGGTACCCACACACACCTGCAGATTAGCATCAAAGTTCAAAATTCAGACAGTCCGCAGTTAATCTCAGAATGGAAAATCAACAAGAAAACTGAAAACCAACTACTACGTAGTTGAACATCTATTATTAAGAATCACAAATAAATGGGGCAATACTGAAAATAAACACAAAGATCGAAAGAAGGATGAAGGGCACTAACCAGAATCCAACGAAAGTTCCGCAAAACTCTGCAGATTAATGATTAATGAACAGAAATTGATGATAGATTTGGAAAAACAATTGTCCAGCGATTAATGAACGCTTTCTGATTCCAACAGCGAAGACCCTCAATAAAAATACGGAGTAGATTTGTTGTGTTGAGGATCGCCGGAACGAAGGGTTGATTCGTCGGAGGGAAAATATGATTGTAATTTTAAACATGTGACGAGATGGGGCGGACGTGGGTCACAATTTAATTTGATAACTTTATTATATATGAAAATAGTGTTCAAATTTTGAGAAAAAAATAAATTTAAAAAAATAATGAGTCCGTCTCTTGAAAAATTATTTTTTTATGGAAAGACAAAGGTTTAAAGTGAAAATTAGAAAAAATGAAGATAAATTTTTTGGATTGCATGAATTGGGTTATAAATTTTATGACTAGTATAGGTTGCATAATAAATTTTTAACATTGCAAATAAGACCTTTAACCTTTATTATTTTAAATCAACCATGTATTTCCATAATTCTATAGAAAGACGGTCTTTCCCAAAACTTTTCCAAGGATAAAATGATCTAAAATTAAAAATAAATTAAGATACTAATCAAAATTCATATATTAATTGACTAAAAATATTTTTAAAATAATATTTTTTTAAAGGTGGGGTGTCCAGGCGTAACTCCGCCCCTCCTATCAGTTGAAGTATTTGATGTTATACTTTGGTCGAAAGTGTCTGTCTAACTATGTAAAATATGAAAGTGCATTTATAACTCTATTATTTGCTCGAAAGTAGCAATATAACTCTGGAAAACTTGATTTGGCCATAATTCTGTGAAATGACTATGATATCCCTGTCTAAAAAATTAATTTTTTTTAAAAAAAGTGAAAGGATAGTTATACCCTCAATATCTATTAACCAAATAATTTTATTTATTTTTCTTCCTCTTCTCAGATCCATCTTTTTTCTTCTCAGGTCTTTTTCTTCCCATCTTTATCTATTAACCAGACTTTCATCAGCGGATTTGCTTCTTCTCCGCCTCCCCCTCGCCATCATTGCTTCTTTTTCTCTTCGTTTGCTTCTTCTTCTCGCAGCAGTGGGTGGGTAGCGTCGGTGGGGTGGCCATGGGTTTTGCGTGATGGCCTAGGTTCAGGCGATTGGGGATAGGGTTTGGTGGGTTGGGCTAGGTTTAGGGTGGTCGTGGGTTTTACGGGGTGGGCTAGGTTTAGGCAAGGTGACTGTGGGTTTTGCGGGGTGGGCTATGTTTAGGTGGCGGTGGCTAGGGTTTGGTGTGGAGTGGGGTTCAGCGGTGGTGTGGAGTACGGTGCAGGAAGTTTTCAGTCGCGGTGCGGTGTGGCGGTGGATGTGAAGGGGTGAAATGGTGGTGGAAACGGAGGTGAGGTGGAGGCGAAACTCCAGATTCCAGCCGCCGCAAGCGATGCGGCGGAGGTGAGGTGGTGTTGAGGCCGGGAGAGTTAGCTGGGGTGGTGAAACTAGATTTTGGCTGGGAATCGATGGTGTTTAGGCGGCGGTGGCTAGGGTTTGGTGGGGTGGGCTAAGTTTAGGCGAGGTGGCCATGGGTTTTGCAGAGTGGGCTATGTTTAGGCAGCGGTGGCTAGGGTTTGGAGTGGGTAACTAGGGTTTCAGTGGCGGTGTTGGTGGGGTGAAGGGGGGTTTCAGCGGTGGTGTGCAGTGTCGTGCGATAGGTTTTCAGTCGAGGTGCAGTGTGGCGGTGGATGTGAGGGGAGCAATGGCGGCGAAAATGGAGGTAGAATCTTGGACTTCTCTGTCAAAGAGATGATGGATTAACCACTCTCTCTGTCCCAATTCACTGATTGCTGAGTAGTTAAATGATTATTTAGTACTCCCTCTATCCCAACCTAAATTGCCCATAACGGTTTGGACACTATTCTTTATTATATAATCAATAATATTATCATATGTGATATTGTTGAATTTGCATAATAAGTAGTTTCTAAATATCAACTTTTTATTTGTCATTATCATGCGTAGGTAATCATATTAATGGTCAAACATATTTCTTGAACAACGTGATAAAATACAGGTAGGGACAAAAGGAGTACTCTCTCTGTCCCAGCTTATATTACAGAGGGAGGTTTTTCAAGTGAAAAATTGTACAGTGCAAAAGAGGGCAGAAAGCTAACAGAAAAGGACAAAGAATGGACAAAAAAGCTGACAAAGAATGGACAAAGAATGAATAAAAATTACAACACCATTACATTCAATCTTTCCCTCCAAATTTTCAGTTTTGGCACCAAACTGAATTTTTTGGAGGTAAAAAAGTAAAAATTACAAATCTTTTACACCAACTCCCAATGAATTTCAAAGTCTCTATAAAGGCAGCATTGAAAGCACTCCAAACACACTTTACTTTTT
>JAUOBV010000010.1:3366726-3376885 GCA_032360425.1 Rubia occidens
AAAATTTTATCTTGAAAAAATATTTATTAATGTCACTTTATTGAAACAACGTTATCACTATCGACATTGTATATATACGGATTCCATATAATATGAAAAATGATCAAAATTTTAAAGATTTGACTGTAATAGTGTGCCACTGCACGGTTTACGATAAAAATATATTTATTATAATCATACAATTTTTATTAAAATATTTAACTTAGATGATAATTTTTTACTAATTAAATTTCGTGCAATTGAGTTATAGATGCCCATTTTCTTCTTCTTCCAATATATTTTTAAAAAAATTAATGTGATTAATTTATAACATTGTGTTTTTTTCACTACTATGATCAATGAATCATTTCTAACCAAAAAAAAATGACATTCTAGAGAAAGTCATATTTTATTAAACATTCTAGGGAAGACAAAAAAATCCGCGGTCAATGAATATTGTACTTTGTACATCATTTTCAAACGAAACCAACAGTAAAAGTTGGACATTTCCAGCAACAGGGGTATTGGAACCAAGGTTAAATGTAAGGAGGGGCTCATTTATAATATCAAAAAATTGTATACGTTAGATCTGAAATATTTAAATTAGGGATATCGTCAGCAATTCATGATTAATTGATTGAAGTAGAAAATTACAAAATATGAAATTTTATAATTGATCCCAAAAAATATAAATTCATCATCTTAGAGAAATAAATAAAAGTTGTATAGTATTAAAATGTCAATATTTTATAATCATTAATTATACAAATTAATTGAAATTAATATTAACAAATTAATTGAATTTTAATATTAAAATAAAAAAAATATAATACTATAATATAGCTTAATGAATTAAGTTTTTTAATGTTATCACTTATCACATAGGCAAAGTTTTGGAAAAGTTGAATTGGAATTATAGAAAGGTAAAAGGTTTTAGTTGCAATATTAAAATTTTATGATGCAACAATTAAGAGTGATAGGTTTATGACCCGATTAATACAACCCAAAAATTTTATTTTAATTTCTTCAAATTTACAGTTTAAACCTTGGTCTTTCCATAAGTTATGAAAAGACCATTTTTCAAGAAACGAACTCTACTTATAATGGATGTTTAATTTTAGTTCAACTAAATCATTTCCTTTCAGGTACTTCAACCTCGTTAAGTTTAGTTTAGTTTAGTTCAGTTCAATTGCATGTAGTTTAACTCAATTCAGTTCAGTTAAACTAATTTCATAAAGATACGCTCATGGAGGTTGATTATTAATGGTTTTTACTATGTTATATGTGGTCGAGTTCAATCTATTCCTTCCATTTATTTCGAATTCCGTTCTTTTCAATTTGATTCTGTTCTAAACAGTTCAGTTCATCTAAATTCATTTTGAAGAAAATTAGTTTTTTAAGGTTACTATTTAAGTTTAGGTTACTTTATCATTTTAAATTATTTATATAAACTTTAGTTCTGTATACTTATATTTATTTAAATTTTGTTCAATTCACTTTATCTCCATTCATGTTTTTCAATTTGGTAAAGTTTAATTCAATTCAATTAAATTCAGTTCTTTAACATTCTGGTCGGGTCGGGTCGGTTGAGTTGAGTTGAGTTAATTTTGTAAAAATGCACTCGTTTAGATCTATTATTATCGATGTTTTTCACTATGTTAAAGTTTAGTTGTGGAATGTTTCACTATTGGCCAAATATTGAGTCGTGGAATGTTTTCATGTATACACGTGAGTGGGTGTATTGACAGGGATGACAGTGGGGAGGGTTTTGGTGGAGGTCCTCCCTGCATCCACCTCAATGTGGCGGGTATGGATGTAGTTTTTGTGGGGATGAGGTGGGTATGAGTACGAGAATTGATACCCGCCATGGCCCATGGGTAATGGGTCGGGCATGGATATTAGTTCATACACGCACCACCCCCTGCCCCACCCTACTATACCCGCTATGTATATACTAATTTATTATATAATAAAAAATTATTTTTCCACAATGCACATGTTTTACTTATAATATTTTAATATAAATATTATTAATTTTAAAGTAAAATTTAGGTATTTTTTGGAGATATAAATGGGGTGAGAAAATGAATTTGAATTGGGTATGGAGATCCAATTGGGCGATAAGGTGGATTTTAGATAGTACCCGATGAGGTGAGGTGTATCTTAATGTTGTACCCGTCACAAGTGATGGGCGGGTATGGGTATAAATTTTTTAGGTTGGCATGGGCATGAAGATACCATAATCCGTACCTGCCCGCCCAATTGTCATCCCTATGCATCGGAGGAAACGGCAGACGTTATTCGTCTAGGAGTTTTACTAAAAAAAAGAAAAAAAACATA
Source organism: Rubia occidens (assembly GCA_032360425.1). Lineage (NCBI taxonomy): Eukaryota > Viridiplantae > Streptophyta > Magnoliopsida > Gentianales > Rubiaceae > Rubia > Rubia occidens. The sequence goes on from JAUOBV010000010.1 coordinate 3,369,046, forward strand.
CCTGAGTGATTTTAATAGTTATCTTCGTTTAATTATTTTTTCAGTTATATTTTATTCAGTTCGATTCAGTTTGTTTCAATTTGATTTAATTCAGTTCAGTTTGCATCTGTTCTATTTGGTTTGACTCAGTCCACTTCAGTTTGATTTAGTCAAGTTCAGTGTGGGTCTTTTCACCTTGACTCATTTTGATGCAGTTCAGTTCATTTTGATTCAATTTAGTTCAATTTGATTCAATTTATTTCAGTTTGATTTAGTTTGGCTCATTTAGTTTTAGTTCATTTCATTTTTATTCAGTTAATTTGATTCATTTTAGTTCAATTTGACTCGGTTCAGTTCACTTTGATTCGGTCAAGTTCATTTTGATTCATTTTAGTTCAGCGACAATTCAATCAATTCAGTTGAGCGACAATTCATTCAGTCCAGCTCAGTTCAACTCTTCTCAACTCAGCTCCAATTAACTCAATTCAGCTCTTTTTAGCTCTTTTCAACTCCTATAAATTCAGCTCAACTCAATTCAGCTTCGTTTCAACTGAACTGGACAAGACCAAAGTCATGTCAATTTTTTTGATTGTATGTCAATTTGTGTGAGAGATAATGAATGTTTAGGAAATAAGTGTGAGAGGTAATGAAATAAGTGTGAGAGGTAATGAATGTGTTAGCAAAGTTTATAAGCAGCTTTATTTATAAGCTAAACACTTTTTAGTATTTAGTAAAATGCTAAAAAATAGTTTATTTTAAATAGTAGAACCATTTTTTACTGAAAAATAGAAACTGATCTATCCATACTTTAAAAATAAATCAACTCTACCGATAAGCACAACCACATCAAATACACACATATGATAAAAGTAGATTAGTTAATCAATTAGACCATTCCTAATGAATGTTTGAGGAAATAAATTCTAGACCCACTCCCCCCTGGTAAATGTAGACTAGTAAAACCTATTTTTAGACCATTCCTCTTTGATCGATCTCAAGCAGGCTTACTTCTCTCATAAGTTTGGAAACAACACCGAACCGGCGTCCCACCATTCGAAAAAGGTTGACATATTTTTTTAAATTTTTTTTAAAACATATTTAACCATTAATAACTTTTGTTACATATGTTAATATCATGTAAAGTTTTAATAATTGAAAAGTACATTCTACAAAGAATTCAAAGATACCCCACATGATAATATTACTACTTATATATTACATGAAATTTATGGTTACACGTGACTTAAAAAAACTGATTAAAAAGTGTGTCAAACTCTTTTGAACAGATGGGAGGGAGTAGCTAATAAACAAACCAAATAAACAAATGTTGCCACATCATTCACCCCACGTGTCATCTCCTCCCACCTCCACGTCTCCTCACGCCCCACGCTACAACAAACTTACATATTCCTCCCTGTTTTATAGTAAGACTCAACCGATTATATATCTTTTCTCTGGAAATTCCTTCAATTTCATTATTTTATTAGAGGAATTCTCAAATCAATTTATTTTATGCATTCTTTCCATATAACTTCTGTTTTTAAAAAGAGCAACATATAAGGAAAATTGGAGAGAACATTTATACATTTTCAGGCCAGCTTTCATAAACATGAGAGTTTTCGTGTACTTAGTGGAGGGGAAAGAGTGGGCGGTGAGGGACTCGTTTGTAAAGTTAAAAGTTGGGAGGTCGAAGGGAAAGACGAGGGTGGCGAAGAACACGAATGATCCTGTGTGGAACGAGGAGTTCGTGTTCAGAGTCGATGACGTGGAGGAAGAGCTGGTTTTGTCTGTGTATCAGTTTCACGAGCATTCGGGTTTCTTTAATGCGGGTGGGGATTTGGTGGGTCGGGTCAGGATTCCTCTCTGGTCTGTTGCTGCTGAGCAGAACCAACATCTCCCTCCAAATTGGTTTTCTGTAGGGAAGCATAAGAGCTTCAAATCAGCTAGAAAAGACTGTGGTATGTACCTACGGTGATTTTCCTCTTTGTTTGGTGATTTTGTTTCGAAATTGTTTTTGGTCTGGATTCCCAGAATTCTGTAATGCATAGTTGTCTGCTCATATGCTGTAACGTATAGGCGTTGTTTTCTAGGTAAGTTGAATGGTGCGGACAGAATTGGGCAGGGTAGAGTAAAAAGAAGAATGCGTGGAATAGAATGATTTACTTTTTGCCAAAGTGCAACAATCTTGGAAAAACGTGCAAAAATGGAAGAGAGCATAGGGGTAACTGTGCAAGCATAATTTTTCAGGGGCGTAAAAGGAATTTAATTTAAATTCAATGTGATCTAGATGAATCTAGTAAAATTATGTGTATCTGTTTGTTGATTTTGAAGTTAAATGCCGCCAAAGAATTGTCGGGTTATCCTTTACAGTTTAGAATGGCTGTTCAAGTTATATTAGTCATGGCTTTTAAATTTAGGACATTCTTACATTTACCAGGAATCTCAGAAAGATAGTAGTACACCTTTAATAAAGGTTCATCTCTATCTTTCTTGTTTTGTGGTGTTCAGTTAATGTGGATGGATGGAAGCTTAACTTATCTTTGTGAACAAATTCAAAATGACCACGGAGTTTGAATTTAAAAGGCAGAGCATTATGATTTTGAATATCAGAAGGTTAGTCCTTTCAACTCAGAAGGAGAAATCTGTCATTGTGATTATGTAAAAAAAAACAAACGAACTGTGTAGTGGTATTCAAGTCTTCCTTTGATCCGACCCAAAAAGGCCTTTCAGGATATTTTTTAGGAATGGTGTAGATAGAGTCTAGTTTAATGTGCTTCTTAGAAGTTTATGAGACCTCAAATCAAATGCCTTTCTTTGGGCTTTATATTATAGGGTTGGTCCAAGTCTTGCTACTTGCTAGGTTTGTGCCGTTTAATCAAGTCCTTATAATTAACGTGCAAGAGTTGGTGAAGTTTTACCATTTATATGTTGAGGTAATTAGTTGAACTGTTTATAACTCTCTGGTTTTCTGGACCTACGCACTATATATGGTGTGCGAAAGTCCTCTCAAATGTTTCACTCCTTGTAAGTGATGGTGGCCTTTAATGGTATTTTACCTCTTATTTGGGCATGCTGTTTTGTGATGAGGAAATGATTTGACTGGTATGGTGTATTAAGCGATGCATTGTAGGTTCCAAATCCCTTCTAACTTACATTGCATTTTTCCGATTGCGTTCTGCAGTTGGAGAATTCCACAAACAGTGATACTATCATAGTATGTGGCAATAGAATATGAGCGAGAATAACAGAGGCTAGTAATTGTGTAGGTAGCATGGTCGTCTGTAAACATAAAACACCGAAGAGGATTTAAGCTGAAGATTTTGTTACAAGTGGCCTTTTACTCTCTTGCTATTTGAGAAAGAAACTTGACTTGGAAACATACTCTAATTTTCGATGATATGTTACAGTTGATGCAGATAATTCAGTCGTGAATTTGTTGCACTTTTCCTTCTTTCTGTGCATGTAGTTGTATGCTTGAAAGTAGAGTTGCTGGAAATCTTCCTGAATACTGTCCCGTAAATCAAGAGCTATAATTATTTGGCTCGAAAATTGATTTTTTTGCTTTTGAACTTTAGTTTGGCATGTAAAAGAGTACTGCTGATTATTGAGTGTTTTTGACAACAATGATAAAATTCAGGTAAAATTCTTCTCTCACTATCTTTGCATGGAAGGGGTGAGGAAATGTCTGCTGACCATCTTTTGTCAATGCATCCACATGATGGAAGTAATAATAAAGATACTGAAGTCGGAGATCACTCCGTTTCTTCTGAAGATGCTGTTTGCAGCACAGCCACAGCTAAGAAGACTTCTGAAGGGAAACATCTTATGAAGGCCATTGCTGGTCGGTTTGAGAAGATTTTCCATAAGCACGAAGAAGTATCTGAGGCTGAGGTTTCCTCTGAGGTCTCAACCAATTTATCTACTGATGGAGATTCCGTGGCTGAGCTTGCCGCAGACAGTAGCTTTGAAGAGTTATTAGAAATGATGCAGCTGAAGAATGAGGAAAACGACGTTCCAGAGAATCTACCGGGTGGCGTTCTTTTGGATCAGATGTATGTAGTATCACCTAAAGGTCTTAACATGCTAATATTCGCTCCTAGTTCCCAATTACAGGAAAATCTAGCAGAGATTAATGGAACAACAGATTTTCATGAGGGGCCCTGGAAATGGAAATCAGCAGAGAGATCATGTCTAACTCGAGTGGTTACATATACTAAAGGAGCAACCAAATTAGTTAAGGCTATCAAAGCTACTGAAGAGCAAACTTATCTGAGAGCCAACGGTAAAGAATTTGTTGTCCTTGTGGATGTTAGTACTCCTGAAGTTCCTTATGGAAGCACGTTCAAGGTTGATTTACTTTACAAGATAACACCCGGGCAGGAGCTATCAAATGGAGAGGAATCGGCCCATCTTGTCGTGTCTTGGACAGTTAACTTCCACCAGAGTACTATGATGAAAGGTGTGATTGAAGGGGGAGTGAAGCAAGGATTGAGGGAGAGCTTTGATCAGTTATCAAGCTTGCTCTCCAACAAACTTAAAGTGATCAATCCTGAAGCCATTTTAGATAAGGAACATACAGTTGCAAATTTGCTGGCTGAGCACCAGTCGGACTGGAAAACTTCAGTTGCGTACTTCTTTAATTTAACAGTGATTTCATTTTTTTTTATGGTTCTTTATGTTGGTGTTCATATCTGGAAATGTGGAGAAAGCAAGCTTCAAAGCTTAGAATTTGATGGTCTTGACTTGCCTGATAGTATCGGGGAAATAATCACAAGTGGAATTATAGTAATCCAACTGCAACGTGTTTTTAACATGCTGTCACATTTTGTACAAGCGAGGCTAGAGAAAGGTAATCAGTTTTTTATATCTCCAACATATGTAACATTACTGGCCTCTTGATTTGAAGTTCTTTTATTGACAGGGAGGGATCAAGGAGTCAAAGCGCAAGGTGATGGCTGGGTGCTTACGATCGCTTTGATAGAGGCTGCAAGCCTAGCTTCTTTAGATTCAGCTGAGTTTCCAGACCCTTATGTGGTTTTCACTTGTAATGGTAAAACAAGGACGAGTTCTGTAAAGCTGCAAACTGTTGATCCTCAATGGAATGGTTCGATGCATTTTCTTTTCCTCTTCGTTTAATTTAATTAATGGATATGTTGCAATGAGGTATCTTGATTAAGATGTTTAATGCAGAAATTTTGGAGTTTGATGCCTCCGGACCACCTTCAGTGCTGGATGTTGAAGTTTTTGACTTTGATGGTCCATTTGATCAAGATATCTCTCTCGGCCATGCTGAAATCAATTTCCTTAAGCACACATCTACGGAATTGGCAGACGTTTGGGTTCCCCTTCAAGGAAAACTTGCTCAGTCGTCTCAGGCAAAGCTGCATTTAAGGATCTTCCTGGACAATAGCAATGGGGTGGAAACTATTAGAGACTACTTAAGCAAGATGGAAAAGGAAGTGGGCAAGAAGGTACTTGAGTTTATTTCTCATTTAGTTTGTTTTAGGCGTTTCAGTTTCAGATTGTTGCTTATATAACTTGTGCATGGCAGTTGAACCTTCGATCGCCCCACAGGAATTCAGCTTTCCAAAAGGTTTTTGGATTGCCCCCAGATGAATTTCTAATTAGTGACTTCTCTTGTTCCCTAAAAAGAAAGTTGCCTTTGCAGGTAAGAACTTTGCATTTGTTTTCCACTAGATTTATTTGCCTTCACTTTAGCATGAAATCCCTCTTGTAAGCATTGCCTTCAAACCATAAAGATGGGAGGTACTTGGAAAAAGATTTGCTGCAGGATAATTTCTTGTGGGAACTTTTGTTATTTGAAGGAAAAAGAGATTTGGAATTCCATTTTGATATCAGTTTTATGACTGTGACATAACCTCAGCTGCATTCATTTTGTTGTATTGCTTGATCTCTTCAGTTGTATTCGTTGCAGCATTTTGTGAGCCTAAATATTAGAAATGAAGCTTAGTAAAGGTGTCCAATTATTTGGTTCCTGTGTTATATTGATTTTGGAATATCTGTGAGGGTTTTCTTGCCAATTATCTTGTGAAAAATAATTCACAAAATGAGGATGTTTGGTTTTAATTGGTTTAACGATAGGCTTCGGGGATAATCTGTATAAAGTATGTCTTTGTTTACATAGAGTGGAACATTCTGCACACCTCATTGTGTTCATTAGAGCTGCCACTTTCTTTTTGGCTGCTTCTATTTTGGGCAAAAATTAGAGTTTAGTCTAAAGCATATTCTTTTGCTCAGGGTCGGCTCTTTCTGTCAGCAAGAATCATTGGCTTCTATGCTAACTTTTTCGGTCACAAGACAAAATTCTTCTTTTTATGGGAAGATATTGATGACATTCAGGAGCTACCTCCATCCTTTGGTACCGTTGGAAGCCCTTCACTAGTCATTATTTTGGGCAAGGGTCGTGGTATCGATGCTAGGCATGGTGCAAGGTGTATGGATGAAGAAGGCAGGCTACATTTTTGTTTCCATTCCTTTGTCTCTTTTAGTGTTGCCAGCAGGTAATGGTGGTGTAATATATGCTAGAGTAGTTTAGTTATGTCTTGAAAAATTCCGACACTTCATTTCTTATAATAAGAGAATTGGTTCTAGTCATTTACGTTAACTATGCATTGACATAATGATTGGCAGGACTGTTTTGGCGCTGTGGAGAACAAGAACATTAACTCCTGAACAAAGGGCACAATTTGCCGAAGAACATCAAGATATGGATGAAAATGCAAGTTCGGTTGAAGAAACTGGATCTAATTCGATGGTGCAAGATGAAAAAATGACCAAGGTGTTAACGGTGGAAGTTCCTTTTAATGTAAGTTGTCCAGAAATTGTTCCTTCTGTGAATGTTGTTCTCCTAGTATCATGTACTTCTCTCAAATGCCGTTTTCTCATTTATTAGTGTCCAGTGAGCTATATATTATTGTGGATTCTTGCAGCTGTTTACTTTTATCTTGTATCCATGAGTCGCAGTAAGAAAAACATTTTATTTTCCCTTAAATCATTCCAGAAGTGGTCCGAGCCAGAAAATGAATAATCCAATGGTGTCCGACCTGATCAATGTCTACCTAGGAAGACAGATTTCATCCAAAAGACGCAGTTAGTGTATTGAGCTACCAGTGTTAAATCTTGGGATGATTTACTTGTGACCATTAGAAGAAAGAATTTGTCATAGGCCTACTTCAGAAGCCAGTTACATTGCATTATTTACCCTGCTCACTCGTGCCTACCTTATCTGGCTTAATTTCTCTCCTATCAAGCAATGATAAGTTGTCAATGCAACAGATAAGATTGCTGATGCAGAGGTTTGATGGTGAAGAGTTTGAGTACAAGGTAATGAGTGATTCTGGCTGCCTGAATTACATCACAACTCCATGGGAGAATGTGACAGCTGAAGAATTTGAAAGGCGCGTGTCTTACAAATTTGATCATAGAGTTTCAGTATTTGGAGGTGATGTTACTTGCACACAGCGAAAAATTCCGAATGCGAATGGTAATGGTTGGCTTATCAATGAGGTCATGACTCTTCATGATGTACCAGTCAGCGACTACTTTCGAGTAAGCACTTCTTTTGATAGGACTCGAAAGGCTAGGATTAGAACATGAAGTGGCAAAACTTATTTTAACTTATAGCATGTTCTTGAGAAATGATGAAACCATAATGACCGACATTCACTATTTTTTTGTCCAATTTTAGGTGAAGTTAAGATACCAGGTGGAGAATTCTACTGTTTCTCAGGGAATGTGTGTTTACGAAGTGTATGTTGGAGTGGCGTGGCTGAAAAGCACAAAGTTTGAAGAGAGAGTGACTCGAAACTTGATAGGAAAGCTTACGAAATGGTCAAGGGAG
>JAUOBV010000010.1:3380129-3395684 GCA_032360425.1 Rubia occidens
ATTTACCAATATTACTTGTAATTGTAATTAGATTAGAATACATTTTCTAGTCTGGTATAGGTTTCTGTACTACTATATAATGTACCCCAGAACATGAATACAAACACAACATTATTACCCCGTAAATATTCTTCACAGAGTCTCCAATAATCATTTTTAACTGTCAATATCTCTAGCTATATATATATATATATTAATTCCACATAAAAAGTAAATATTTAAAAAATATATGCGAAAATGAATCTAACAATATCTCACATGATATTTTATCACATATATATAAACTTATATTAATGATCCAAGTTTAATAAATTTGATTTTGAAAAAGCTAAATGGCCAATAGCCGTGAGACATGTGACGGAGGGAGTATTAAGGGTCACACCACCCAAAAACACTCAAAATTCGTTTTGAATTTAAATTAATTCAAAAGTTCAATTTTGGATTATTTTTTATCTCAAGTGGGCTTAATTTGTATAGAGGCCCAACCTTTAATTTCTCTCCAATGGAAAAGAAAATAAAGCCAAGTAAGACATTAAATTGGAACATCCAGATTAGTAAGTAATACACAAACATGAGAACAAAGGGAGTAGTGTAACCTTCGGACGACCATGGTTAACATAAACCAAAAAAATTACAATCTCTTCCAAGAAAATTACATTGCTGATTTTAGAATCGGTTTGATATAGCTGTGCTTATAAGCAAAACTCTCTTATTTTGAAAGTAGGCGAAAATTAGTTTCTATTTTTTTCCAAAAATAATTTGTACTTTCAAAATAAACTGTTTTAGCACATTACCAAACAATAAAAAGTGTTTTACTTATAAGAAAATCAGCTTATAAACTCTGCCAAATAAAATCATAGTTTCTTATAGATAGTAAAAGTTTCAAAGTATTATAAAAGACCCTAACAACAAAATAAAAGGAAAGACTAACCGTATCAACCACGTAACTCCATTACAAATTTCTAAATTCATGAACAACTGGAAATATATAATCCATACTCGATTCCCTACGAGGTAACCACAAAAGCAAAATATTGGAAAAAATGGACTTTTCATAATATGAGTTTTAATTACAATAATAAAAAGTTACAATATTTTAGTTTCAATATTAAAAAAAATTATACAACGTGCAATAGTTATAAACTTTATGACCCGATTAATACAACTCAATTTTTTAATCTTTATTGTATTTCTTCTAATTTTTATTTTAAACATTGATTTTTTCATGACTTATGAAATACCATTTTTCAAAAGACGAACTCAACCCAAAATCTTTACATATATATAAAAAAGAAGAAAGAATCCCCTGTTTTTTATATTAAAAAATAGAAGGTAACCACAAAATAGAGGAGCAATTATCGTGATCAGGGAGTATATCGCATTCACATAATCCAAAGCCAACGGTAAGGGAAAACAGAAGAAGAAAAAAAGGATGCCCTCGTTGATCAGGATTCAACGTCAAATATACTGTGCGTACACCTCGTAATGCATAGGTGATGCAGGGTTGCTGATAAGGACTTCCCCTTTGTTTTGTTTTCCCCGGGCGATTTCTCTTGAAAATTGGAAGAAAAAAATGGATCCGAACCCCAAGAATTTCCCGATTCTGTCCTACGTGATGGCCAGATTGCCCACCATCAAACGTGCCGCGGCCGGCGAAGACCACGACATCGAGTCGCCGGCGCCGCAGACGCCGTCGCCATCGTCTCTCAAACCGCACTTCGAGCTCACGGAGCGGATGCCTCATCTAACCGACCCGAAGATCGTCTCCGAAATGCGATCCGCGGTGGCCGACGTGGTTCAGTCGCGCAGCATGCTGAAATCGCTCGGCGAGCGGCCGGATCACGAGACGGTGGACTCCGCGCGTGCGATGCTGGCAGAGATCGACGGCAATTTGACCGGCCGGCTGGAGGACGTGGCGCTGTCGCCGGATCAAGAGGCGGAGGGGGTGGAGCAGAAGAAGGGGCTGCAGAGGCAGCGGGAGATGTATAAGGCGGTGGTTTCGCTGGATGAGATGCACGAGTCGTATGGGAAGCTGTTGAATGAGGCGGAGGAGAGGTTGGAGAGGATCTATGAGGCGGCTGTGGCCGGCGGGAGTATAGTGGAGGTGGATAAGAAAGGGAAGACGGTGGTTGAGGAGGAGGTGAAGGTGAATGAAGACGTGGTTGCTGTTTTGAAGGATGTTGAAAACGGCGGTGTGGTTGAAAGCGTGAATTTGTCTGGGAAAGAGCTGAGGTTGCTCCCTGAGGCGTTTGGCAGAATTAAGTCTCTGCTGATGCTTGATTTGTCCAACAACCAGCTTCAGGTACTCACGAATTTGGGCATTTGAAAACTTATTTATGGTGTGGTTTTATGTCTTCCTTATTAATATCATTAGTTCTGGTGTTTTAAATGAGAATGTATTTAATTTTTATTACTTTGTTAGTTATAATGAAGTTAATCACTTACTCTTATGATTGCTAATTTGCTAGATATAGATTGTTTTGCATGGATCTTATTCACTATGTAGTTTATTTCTTTGATTGAGGCATTACAGACTTTATCAAGTGACACTCTTAAGATACATTTTATGTGTTTATTGCGTGTTGAGATCTTGTTTGGATTAAGAGTTCATTTTGTTTTGACATTATGAGAAAAGTTCTTCTACCATTGCATGTAACACAGATGTAGAGTCCATGGCTAAGCCGCTCAGTAATCTATGAGCTTTGCAGAGTTTTTTTTTCCATTTTCTTTTGCCTATATGAAATGTCAAACACTCAAAGTCTCAAACCCGTTGTGCCAATTGACAATTTGTGAAACGCATAGCTTTCCTTTAGAACCTTTCCTCACTGTTGTTTGATGGGTTTGTGGCATCACATTGTTATCAGTTGAGGCTGTTTGGGCGTGCAGCTTGGCTCTGAGTTTGCAATGTTTGATGGATAGCCATTTTTAACTTAAGATTTTCTACTTGAAGTGTTAGATTTTAAAAGTAGCATTTTCTGCGCTATAGTGACCACTAAATCCAGTAATATATTATAGAACTTTCATTACATTCTTAACAGGAGTAAGTAATTAACAGCTCTCTTCACAATTCTACCTTAGTTTTTCTGATTTCTGATTCTCTGTTACTCAAACTTATAAAGAATGAACCTTCAGTTAGCTTCTTCTGAAGGGCACTTATATTTGCTCTATTTCTCAACCCAAAACTATTCATTTGAGATAACAGTCTCTTATTTGGTTGAACTGGTGACCTTTTTGTGTAAAAATGTATACATCGCAATTATCTTTATTCTTTCGTTTTATGTTTTGTGGGCTGATTATTGGAACACTCAGTCCAACTGGTATGCATATGTATACCTTTTCATCTGGTACATCGTTAGGCAGACAGTCTAACCAATATCAAGACAAGTTTGGCTAACAGTGCTAAGCAATGGTTTACTCACTTCCTTTTAATTTATGATCAATACAAAAAGAATCTGAATACTTAGTCTATCACTATTATCAGCTCTTTAGATATAAATCTTTATTGATGAACACGGGCGGAGGTAGGAAATATATTCCCAAATGCCCCCCCCCAAATCAAACGGAGCTGGTAGGACAACATTTCAAAATTACTCCCAAAAATTTTCTTCCCAGCCCCCATGTATATCTGCCCCGGTTGATGATATAGCTGTCTATATTTGTTAAAATAAGTTCTGTACTTAGAATTTGGGAATCTGGAACTCTACCCTGTAACGGTGGTCATTTTTGCTTATCCTCTGTACTTTTGGAACCTGTTCCTTCTTTTTTTTATTTCTTCTTTCGTCCTTTTTTCCCATTCTTATAGTGAAGGTAAGGTGCATGCGCAAGCGTTATGATATCCCACAACAGTGATCAACACTTCTTGGAATTTCCACTTTACAGTTCTACAGATCGAACTATGTCTGCCAATGCTGTTAAAGATGCAATAACTACTCATGGCTTTATACCAGTCCAGTATTTGACTGCATATATTGTATGACTCTTTATTTGATATACGTGTAAAAATGCTTGTTAGAAATCACTCTGTCATTCCTTGCTGTTCTTTAGTTCACTTACTCTCTATTGAGTATGATTTTCTAGATCCCCACTAGTGAAGGGATATGTTGTGATTTTAACTGCGTCACAGTACTCTCTCTTTGCTGTAAAACTTTCTGCTATGTTAATTTCCCATAATTTAGTGTATCATCAAAAATTTCTTTTGGTTTTTTGATTGATGCATATATGGACAGATGAGAAGGTTGTCATATCCTCTATTGAGTACGACTTCTTATATACTCATATTGTGCGATTGGAGTTTCTTTGTTGTACTCCCACCGAGGACAATTGTGGGTCCTTAGCTGTCAAACTTAAAAGCGATGCTGATTTCTCATGATTCGGGGAAAATTATTGCCATTATTTTCTCTTGGTTTTGATACTACATAGAGTAATTGAATTGGTTTATATATAAAGATATTAGTTCTGATACATGAAACTGAATATGCATTTGGTGCATATAAATAAAAAAATAAATGGACATTCTTCCATAGTTCTGACTTTTTACCAGTGTTTTTATGTTTTTGCTCCCCCTGGATCCTCAAAAGAGTAATATGATTTGAGAAATGTTTTTAAAAAACACAGAAGGAAAGGCAAGTTAGTTAAGTCTACATTTTTGTAGCAGGGGTTTCACTTCTGTGAAGTAGGTTTAGTAGTTTATCCTTGCATCTGGTGAATGTTCTTTTGACAAAAGCTGTTGTTTCTTCTCTGTCACTGTTTCATATCATAGATTTAGTGGTTCTCTATGTTGTATCATTATTATTTTTATTGGTTACTCTTTTACAATCTTATTTCATTAGCATTACAGTATCAAAGTAGTCTCATCCTTGCTTCTCTAGGTCGGTCTGTTATGCTCAATTCCAGCTTCGTTCATTTGTAAAATATTTCAAATACAGGACTGAATTATTCTAGCGATGTGTTTTTGTTTGTCTTCTTTCTGTATTTTCCTGCATCATCCGTTGTCAACCTTGAGCTTTATCTTTACTCTGATTGTTACTCCATTGTAGTGGCTAATTTGGATTATGATTACCTTTAGAATTAAACATTTCTATTCCATTGCCGCTTCTGAATTATTTTTATTTTTTCATTTTGGCTAATCAGACGGTTTTTGTTTTGGAAGTCTGATTCCGCTTTCTTGCATTACAGGCTCTTCCTGATTCCATTGCTGGACTAGAGAACCTTCAAGAGCTCAATGTTTCCTCCAACTGTATAGAGGCTTTGCCAGATTCCATGGGCTTATTGTTCAAATTGAAAATTTTGGATGTATCTGGAAACAAGCTTACTGCCTTGCCTGACAGCATATGTCAATGCCGGTAATCTCAACTATCAACTCAGTCTATCATATAAAACCAAAATCTTTGACAGTTAACTCATTGATGTTTCGTCATTGTAGGTCATTGGTCAACCTGAATGCAGGCTTCAACAGACTCTCCTACTTGCCAACTAATATTGGGTATGAACTGGTTAACTTAACAAATCTTTCAGTTCAATTTAACAGACTCCGTCATCTCCCAAAATCTATTGGTGAAATGAAGTCACTGTGCCAGCTGGATGCTCACTTCAACGAGCTCCATGGCTTACCTCCCACTATTGGGAAATTGTCAAGCCTTGAAATTCTCAATCTTAGTGGTAATTTTAGTGACTTGTCGGAACTTCCAAGTACATTTGGTGATTTAACCAATCTCAAAGAACTGGATCTGAGCAACAACCAGATCCATGAACTGCCTGACACATTTGCACGGCTCGAGAACCTGAAAAAGCTTAATGTGGACCAGAATCCTCTTGTGGTACCTCCTAAGGTGGTTGTGGATGAAGGCATTGAATCTATCAGGGCGTACATGATTAAAAGACGACTTGATATACTTATCGAGGAAGAGCGAAGAAGCATGGCTGGAGAAGAATCCCCAACTGCTGCCAGCTATCTAACACGGCTGAGTAATGTTGTTACAAGTGTTGCAGGGAATGTGTCAGGCTATTTGGGCAGCCCAACTACCCCAAGCAGCGACTCCTATCTCAACCAGCCGCGTTGATTCAGTTATTTTATGAACGTCAAATTTTCTTTACTTGCACCAGCAACTAGGGGAGCTTCAGTTCTTTGCTGTACCAGCTCAGGTCTCCAGCTGATGTCTGCACTTTTTCGCTGGTGGGATGAATGCAATTTTGTTAGAAAATAATGTAGTTCATTGCAGTGCGTTGCTCTCAAGCTATGCAATGGCAAAAGTGACATTGGAACACTATTTATCTTTCTGTTATTATAATTTGTACTTTATTTTTGCAGACAGTACCATTTTTTTGGTATGGAACGTGTTGGTGTTTTAAGAAACACAAGCTATTTAAATATCATTGGATTCGAGTAATTGTGAGTTCAAGATATTAAAACAAGTTTGGTGGTGTGGAGTGCACACTTGTATAAACTTTCTACGAGCTTGCTGTTTTGTTAGAATTTTGATGATATGAATTCTGGTGTAGAAAGATGCGTCGTTTCAGAATTTATTTCTGATAACTACGGTACATTGAATGTGAAAAATATAATCATTCATGTGGAGAGATGCGTTGCTTCAGAATTTATTTCTGATAACTACGGTACATTGTATGTGGAAAGAAACATTATCCATGGAAAACATTGTATTAGAATTGTAAAAGCGTAGACCAATAACCCACAATTTCTACGAAGGGTAGCATCTTCTCGGAACATCTCCTATATAAACATGCGTATGCATGTACAGAAATAGATCAATGAAAATTAAGTGATTTCTCATTTTACTCAGTAACCAAAAAAACCACTCAAAATATTTCTCTTGTTTCAAGCCTAGATCAAGAGGGCATTCGATTGTTTTATCCCAGAGGAGAATTCGTGTAACCCAAGGCAGTAACCGGGTCGAATTGCTCTTTAAGGAAAGCGTACGTAACGCGACTCACATCGATATCCAAGAAAATATTTATCACTATCATCCAAGGTTGAATATACCGTTCCATTGAAAGGGAGTATTACAGCAAGTTACCCCTACAGAACGGCAGTTAAAAGCTTGTTTTTCTTTTTGCTGACTTTAGTTGTGGCAGTCGAATGCTTGATCTCCCGCAGACAGTTAGGTTGAATGAATTACATGAAAATCTCTTGATATACTGATTTCGTTTTTGTCGCTTTTAAGGATCAAACTATACACTTTTTTTAAAGTGATACCCACCTTAATGGGAGCGATATTTATTAGGGTTCTCAATCCTAACCAAAAGATTTGATCAAGTCTTTACAAGAGGAATAGTCAAGAAATATCCTGACTTTTAACAAGATTGATACAAAAGGCAATATATTTGCCACTTGCTCTTTAGTTCTATTAACCAAAATGAAAAGACATAGATGGTAATTGGAAATGTTTCCAATTTTAGCACCTCTACCCCTCGTGTTAATGCTAAAAATGCCAGATTTCCAATTCCTCTCTATGTTTTGGTGAGTGAATTCCTTCTAGTTTGCAGGTTGCTTCTAGTAGTACCCAAATTGGACCATCTTCAGGGTTTGAGAAACGAAGGAGAGGTTTGAAGCCTTTCCTTCTGCCTTGTTTTGATTTTGTTGCCACCTTGAAAATATTGAGCACTGGCTTTCCTCCTATTGAAGAGATTTTGATCATGTTCTGAATTTGCGGTCCTTGTCCCTCCATCTGCAAAAAACTATTTTCAGCAGCATCCATTCAATTAACTCTTAAACTAGGCATATTTAACCTATCTAGGTGTAGAAGACCCCTAATTTTCTGATCTAGCTGAGCAAAAGTTAGAGTTTGAGATTGAGAAATTCCTTTGGAAGCTTGTTTGGCTAATGCATCAGCCACCTGGTTTCCTTCCCTCGGAACATAAGATACATGTGATTCTGATAAAGATTTGTATATTGTGTGTGCAGTGTCAAAGTGTTGCCATGGAGATTTATAGGGATCTGAAATGCTCTGGAAAACTTGCTTTAATTTCCAAAGTTGCCAAATAAATACCCTTTTGGACAGCTACAAGTTCAGCATGGAAACTAGATATAGCTACAAAAGAGATAAAAACATATATGAATTTAACATCAGAATTTCTTATGACAACTCCTATTCCACAGCATGTCTTTCCTTTTTCCCAAGAAGCATCTACATTGATCTTAAATTGATAAAATTGCCTTTTCCAGTTCACTACACTGATTTCAGGCTTCCTAGGCATGTTCAGCTTGGGAATACTACCAATTGTAACCTAAAATTTGTCAACTAGTTTGTGAGAAACTGGTGTTTTTTTATGAAAAGCCAAGAATAGGTCCTCTTTGATGAGTTTCAAGATATTGACAGTATTAGGTTTTATCTCATAAAAAAGAAGTTTATTTCTAGCCTTCCAAATATTCCAGATTGCAAAAGATGGTAGTATGCTCACTAGTTGAGAATGTAAAGCAAATGACCCCTTGTATGACCAGTAAAAAGAGAGTCTATCAAAGATTGAGGGAAAATCAGGCACTGTGATGCCTAAGATAGTATTAATCTCATACCATATTTGTTTGGCAAATGTACATGCATTGGAGAGAGAAAAAAGACATTGAGTCCAGGTTGCAGCACATGGGGCATTTAGAAGCAAGTGAGATTTTAGAAAACACTAAAATATCATCGAAAGGCAGCACAACATTAACTAATCTCCATAAAAATATAGAAACCTTTTTAGGCAAGTAACCATTACAGACATGCTTCAATGATCTAAGGTTACCTCTATGTGTAGCAATTATCTGATGTCCAGATTTGAATGAGAAAATCCCATTTTTTGCTGGCTTCCATATCATTCTATCTTGGAGTTTTGATTCCTGCAAAAAAATAAGAATGCCAGGGTTGAGTTGAGTTAGGTTAGGCATATAAAAAGATTTATTGTTTACAAACTCAGCTACAGATAAGCCATGGTGGATTAAGTCAGGGGCAATTCTATCCATCAAAGTGCCAAAACCTACCCAGTTAGATGTCCAGAAGTTTGAGAGTTCATTTCCAATTAAAACCCTGGTATTGCTAAGTGCCAAGGGATCTATTTTCAAAATTCTTTTCCAATTTTGAGAGTTCATCTTGTTCTGTGGCAGTGACCACATAAATTGAGCCTATGGGGTGATTCCTAGCTGGAATTTCCACCATAGCTTAAGAGAAAAAGTGTCAATGATGTCTGTTAACTTCCTGAAACCTAATCCATTCTGTTCTAGTGGGTAACACATCCTATCCAAACTAATCCAAACCTTTTTATTTCCATGCTGCCATTCACCCTATAAAAATTTGGTTATTTTCCTTTTTAAAGCTTTAATTGTGAATTTAGGGGGTTCCATGACAGCCCGAGGATATTGTGGGATAGAGTACATAACTGATTTAATGAGAGCCAACCTTCCAACTGTGCTTAACCATTTATTTTTCCAGTTTAAAAGTTTCTTGTCATAGATTTCTATCGGAGGCTGGAAATAGGTTGCTTTAGTTCTTCCCTTGAAAATAAGGCATCCTAAATAATTGAAAGGGAAAGTACCAGGTTTAACTCTAAGTTCATTCCTAATTAAGCTCTCCTGAGATCTTGTGGCTGAGTTACTCATGAAAAAATTACTTTTCTCGTAGTTAATCTTCTATCCAAGGTGATTTCAAAAACTTCTAGGAAGGCTTTTAGTCTAATCATAGTGCTTCTAATAGCTTTAAAAAAATAAGACCGTATCATCTGCATAACTTAGATGTGAGCAAGGAATTGATTCATTAGGCAGATGATAGTACTTAAACTTACCATTTACAAAGCAATATTGTAAGGTCCTAGAGAAGGTTTCAGAAAATAAATTAAAAAGGAGAGGTGATAGTGGATCACCCTATTTAATACCTCTTGTAGGTCAAAAAAACTTGCAGCAGTACCATTAATTAAGACAGAAAACCAGGCAAAAGAAAGGTTGGAAATGATTATGTTAATGAATTTAGGCAGAAAACCAAATTTAGATAGAACTGCAGATATAAATGACCACCTAACCCTATCAAAAACCTTTGCTAGGTCTAATTTGAGGATGTAGTTTGGTGCACCATTCTTGTTATTTAGATATCTTGTTAGCTCTTTTAGATTAAGGATATTATCTGTTATTTCCTTCCCTTTGATGAAAGCTGATTGGTTTTCAGAGATTAATCTAGGCATCGGGTTACTTAACCTCTTAACTAACAATTTTGTGAAGATCTTGTTAATGAAATTAGAGAGGGATATAGGTCTGTAATATGAGAAAGTTAGAGGAACATCCTTCTTGGAAATTAGGCATATCCATGAGCTAGCTATACCAAGGGGGATTCTACCTCCTTTCATGAAATCCAGTGCTGCTTCTAAAACATCCTCACCTATTATGTCCCAGCTATGTTTAAAAAAATGGCAGTATAACCATCATGTCCAGGGGTACCATTCTGATTTAGAGAAAGCACTAGTTCCTTTAACTCTTGAATGGTTGGCTTGGTCATTAGAGCCAGGTTTTCCTCAAGTGTGACTATCTTAGGGATTTGGGTTGTGAAGCATTTCAGAAAAAGGCTAGAGTCAGGTGTCTCTTCCTCTTTTAACAAGTTACTATAGAATTGGATTGATTCTTCTTCTATTTTAGCATAATTATTAGTCCAAATCCCTTATGAGTTTTTTATTTTGGAAATTTTTTGCCTCATTCTTCTCTGGTTAACTGAAGCATGAAAATACTTTGTATGTTCATCTCCATCTTTTAACCCCTTCAGCTTAGCCTTTTGTTTCCAAAAAATATTTTCCTCATTTAGGGTTTTAAGAAGAATTGCCTTTTTGTGTTTAAGTTCTATAAACTCTTTTGTGCACTGGTTTGCCTCAAATGAGATCTCCTGACCCTATTCAGCAGCTTTTATGTTATTATTAATGTCCCCAAAAACCTCCTTATTCCATTTCTTAAGTTCAATCTCAAGCCTCTTTCACTTCAGAAAAAGTTTAACCATTCCAATTTCATTGATTGGTTGTGTCTAGTTGGTTTGAATTACTGCTAAATTGTTTTTCCTAGTGGTCCAGACATCTAAAAATCTGAAGGGCTTTGGATGAGAGGGTATGGAACTACCTATTGGGAGAAAGAGGGGGTTGTGATCCGATGTGTGCCTATTAAGGGTATGTATTGAGCTATTTGGGAAATTTTGTAGCCACAAATTGTCTACTAATCCTCTATCTAACCTTTCAACTGTGGGTGGAGATCTACCATGTGAAAGTATTACCCATAGTAAATATGTGATTTAGTTGATTTACATTAGTAAAAGAAGAAAAGTCTCTAATGCTCTTGAAATTAGGTTTATTTGGTCCTCTGTATTCACTGGCATATGACAGTGAATTGAAATCTCCAATGAAAATCTTATTAGGGCCTTTTATTTGTTGGAGATCAGACCAAAGGAGTTTTCTATCCTTTCTGGTTGTTGCTGCATGAATAAAAACAGTATTCATGATGCTGGTCAGGTTGTGATGAGCAATGTTTACCTCAATGAATTGATTAGTCTGCTTTCCTATAGCTACCTTAAAACAGTCATTCCAAAAAATCCATATGTTGTTGGTTTGGGAACTATGTGCCTTGTCAAAATGGAATTTTATCCTATAAGCATCAGTTGTGTCATGTATATGCTTAGGCTAAAAACACATAACAGTTGGATATTATGGATCCTTATCAAATTTTTGAGTCTATCCATTGATGTATCTAACCCCCTAAGGTTCCAGATTAAACATTTAATTCCTAAGGTCTCGTTAATCATAGAAGAATCTTTTTTTGCCTTTTGAAGCTGACCTAAGGTTCATTTTGTTAAGTTTGTTAAAAAAGTGTTCTTTTCCTAGATTTAGCCTGATTTAGGTTGAAAGTTGAGACACTTACCTCTTCTTGCAGTAGCTCTCTAGTACTTGAATCTTCCCAGTCATCTTCTTTTGTGTCCTGTCCTTCTGCCAGAATGTTGAACCTGTTCTCATTTTGGGGACTGGATGTGGCAGAAGGTGAAAATTGGTCAATAAAATCCTCAATAGAGTTTGGGATCATACTTGTGAGATCATCTTTGGCATATTACTCGCTCAAGCTAGTGCTTGGAGTCAATTGTGATTGAATCTCCACCATGGTTTCTTCAAGCCGATGATCAACATTTTCTGGGGCTTTCTGTTTTTGAGTTTATTGTTCAGAGTTACTAGCTTCAATAACCTTGTGTTTAGGACTAGCTTCTGTCTGGGGAATTTGGCTCAAATTGGTTCCTACAGTGTTAGGTTCTATTGTAAAATTGTCTAACAGCTTGGGTTTTTTTTATTATTAAACTCCACAAACCTGGTATTTTCCTCATTAAGTTCTAAAAGCCTGGGATTTTCCTCATTAAGAACAACAGCCTAAAAATTTCTTTCAATCTCTTTAAGCTCAACAAACTTTACTACAGCCTTGTTTTGGTTTTCCACATCTGTTTGTTTCTGGGAGGCTGAAATACCAGATGTGTTGTTAATATTGTCTGCTTTCTTCCAGGTTACCTTTTGATCCTTTATGGTGGCAGGTTTCTGGTTTGGTCTAGGCTTGGGGTTGAGATGTGGGTTCAAAATCCTAAAATTGGCCAAATCATGACCAATATTTCTACAATGTGTGCAATATAGAGGCGGGTTATCATACTCTATATTGTACTTTTCATTATCAACTGTTGAACCTAACCTGATAAAAGCAGGAAGTTGAGATTGAAAATCCACCTCCACACACATATTCAAGGCAGATGGCCTTGTTAACCTCTCTGTTGCAAGGTCCATTTTGATAAAGTTTCCCACTTGATTCCCGATTGCTTGGACTGCTTCAACATTGTAATAGTACAGCGGTACATTTCTGATTGTGATCCACGCCGGGACAATTGAGGATTTCGTGTTCGAATTGAAATACGGTGTCCATCTGAGCACCCTCATATTGATTCCATTGAATGACCATATGACCTTCATCCAGCAGCGTTGAAAGTCTTCTTCGGATTGAAAATGGATTAGGATGTTTTTGAAGTCGATTACCCCCAATTAGTAACTTTTGACGAACCCTATTGCCTTGAAATCTTGTTCAATTCACTCCATTGGCGGCTGGCCCCTTGGGTAGTTCCTTATAAGCGTGTTCTGTAATGGGCAGAGAGCTTATTTATCTATTCTGTCGTGAAGAGGACAAAGGGTTCTCCCTTGAAATTTGTGACTGGATTGATTTGGGTGGATGAAAGAGTGGTGGAAATCGGCTGGCTTCTGGCTTGGAGTACTTGTGAGAAGCTCTTGTTTGGCTGGGCCGCCATAGCTGCTTGATTAGCCTTTGCCAATTAGAGTAGTTGCAATATCAAAACATTGTTCAGGTGGTGGTGGAAAGAGACATTGCGGTGGTGTAAACTAGTCGTTACGGTGGCGATGTTCAAAGAAAGGAGACAAAGTAGAGAGAGGAGGATGAAACTATACAGAAAGTCTTGTTTTAGGCAGCCCAAACTTTAAGCAAGGGATTATTATGTAATTATAAGAAATTTCATTTGGGATGGAGTTTTTTCCAAAAATATGCTGAAAAATTTAGGGACCAATTGTGAAATTATCAAAATACTGTATATATCACACAGAAAATGGAATTATCATTTTTATCTTTCCGATCGAAAAACTCTCGCCGGTCGGAAACAGCCATCAGACTACGGTTTCCATCGGTTTCTGCCGAATTTACATCGGAAATTCACCAATATCCGTCGATCTTCTCTTCAATTCAACACTGTGAAATCCTATGCTCTGTAATTCGACGTCGCTGCTGCGTTTCTTCCTCTTCAAGTTTGCGGCAGCGGTTTCTAGCGGAAGACGATCTCCGATTTACGACCTCTGTTGAAGACAATCTCCAATTTGCTGTTGTTCAAGATTCACGACGAGCTTCTTCGATTTGATGAAACTTAGTCGATTTGTGATTCGACGAAGCTTCCGGCAACTCTGAGGCCTTTGCTGTTGGATCCGACACTTCGGACGATGTCGCCACTGCCGAGCGCCGCTTATATGAGGTCGAGGTGCGGCGTAGTGAGAAAAAGAGCATGGCAGAGTGATTGAACTAGAAGAACAGGGCGGCCGAGACACTGAAGACATTTTTATCGGCGGCGAATTCTGGTTGAAGAGCGCGTGAGATTCACGTGCTCTATTTGGAGAAGGAGACTCTATGCACGTGAACTCCAAGCGCGACGTGACTCTTTGCCTTTTCCGTTGCTTCTGCGTGATTATTTAAAATTGTTGTTGCTTCTCGGAATCATCAATGCCTAGGTTTGTGTTTCTTGTCATTATTGTCCGGTAATATACTATCAAACTATGCTTCTCATGTCATGTCAAGGTTAATGATGATGGTATTTCATTTTTAATCAAATGTTGTGCTTCTCGTTAATTATGATATTGAAAGTGTTTTAGTGTGGCCGAGCTATATGGTGTGATTTATGATATTTTTGTTCCATTTTTCAGCCGATGTTTGGTTAATTGTACTTGATGTTTATAATATTCAACATGACATTTAGAAATTGATAGTTATTTTGACAATTTAATTTTTGTTGATATTTTATAATTTTCAATTGATGTTTTGTTAGTTTTAGTTGATGTTTCAATTTGACAATTTATGCCTTGTTGAAGTTAATGTTTTTTATTTTTCGACTGATGTTTGGGTGATTGGAGTTGATGGTTATAGTGTCCTTTTTCTCATGTTGATGTTTTTCAATTTCCGGCTGAGGTTTTGGTAATAAGATTTGATGTTTGTAGTGTTTTTCTTCTTATGTTGATATTTTTCATTTCCGATGAGGTTCAGGTGTAAGGAGTTCATGTTTGTAGCTTTTGGGTGATATCGTTGATATTTGTAGTTTTTTTTAAAAAAATATTGTTGATGTTTTATAGTGAATAATTTATACTTTTGAGGTACTGTAACTTTTTAGTTGATGTTTTCAAAAATTTTATACATGTTGATGTTTTTCATTTTCAGGGTGAGTTTTAGTTGATATTAGTCGATGTTTTGTGGGTTTTTTTGGGGTTATATGGGTTGATATTTTTTGTTTTTTTCTCTCATGTTGATGCTTTTCATTTTCTAGGTGAGTTTCAGGTGATATGAGTTGATGTTTGTAGTTTTTGGGAGATATAGGTTGATTTTTTTGAAGTGTTTTAATTTTTTGATGCTGACGTTTTTCAATTTTCGGGTGAAGTTTAGGTGATAGAAATATATGTTTTTAGCTTCTTGCTGATATTGGATGATGTTTGTAGTTTTTTTTAAAAAATGATAATTGAAATTTTGTTGATTTATGATTTTTTGGTATTTTTCTGATGCTGATATTTTTTTTCATTTTTTGGATGAGATTCAGGTGTTAGGAGTTGATGTTTGAATTTTTTTCGTGATATAGGTTGATACTTTTTTGTTTTAAATTTTTTTTGTTGATGTTATATGATTTTTTGAGTGAATAATTTATACTCTTGTGGTAATGTAGTTTTTTATTGTTGTTTTTGTTTTTTCCTCATGTTGATGTTTTTCATTTTTCGAGTGTTTTTTAGTTGATATGAGTTGATGTTTTGTAGTTTTTTAGT
>JAUOBV010000010.1:3425703-3438052 GCA_032360425.1 Rubia occidens
TTATAACCCGATTCATGCAACCCAAATTTTTTATCTTCATTTCTTCTAATTTACACTTTAAACCTTGATCTTTCCATAACTTATGGAAAGACCGTCTTTCACGAGACAGACTCTAAATTAATAATAAAAATATAAAGAGAATATGAAAATAATTTAGAAATTAAGACAAATAATATATAAAGTTAGGGTAATATAAGTCTTACGGATTGAGTGTAGGTCGAATTTGGATTTTAATATTTTAAACATGGGTCTATTTTTATAAATCTAGACCTATACCCGGGCCCAGACCTGATGGGTCTAAATTTCTTGGACCAATACTCAATCCAACGGGTCTAAACCTTTTGGGTCTGAGTTGGGTCCAAGACCCATAATCATCCCTAGTGTCATCAAAGCAACTGGACTCTGCCGAAGCTCCGCCAACGTCGAAGGCTGCACCGGACGGTGAGCCAGGTCGATAAAGCTCCGTGAAGGACCGGATATGAGACCCGTCACAGCAGGCCGCCAAGTGAACACCACCCACGTCGCTGCTTCAAGGTCCCAACAATATACATACTCAGGAACCATTTTCAACAACGATAGTGCCCTCTTCGAACCGTCGCTGATGTCGGGAATGACTGAAAGTGGAGCGCGATATATAAGAGGCGTGTCCGCACCTGTGGAGCCTCCACTGTGGTAGACCTCAGGACGGAGGTGGTATCATCCACCTCTGTGTCGGGAACGAATTCGGAAGAGCTACAGGTATCGGAAACATAACATTTTGAGCCCCAACATTTTAAGCGGGTGGGGCAAGAATCGTCGGAGGAGGAGGGGAAGCCTCCCATAAGAAGGTCGCTTTTCACAGTGGGAATGTGAAAAATCGAAGAATGGGGCACGAGAGATGGAAAGGAAGATGTTATATCTAGTGTTTTCTGATAGTTGAGAGGGAGAGAGGAAAAGAAGGAAAGTTCGAGAGATTGAATGAGTGGAGTTAGACATACAAGAGGGACCGATGAAGATCACGTGAATTGCATTGTCCAATGTGTTCTGATTGGTTTAAATGGACGGCGTGGGTGATAGAGTAAATGAAGAATTGGTTGAACTTTAAATGGGGTAGTTAAATGAATTGGAGATTTTTGAATTCCGATTTAAGGGAATGGATTAAAAGCACAGTTATATACTAAGTGACTAAGTGAGTGGGTGAGTGACAATTGAGTTCAAGTTTTGGAAAACTTTGTAAATTGATAAATTCATTAAAGGCAATCAAACAAATTTTGCCAAACAAAGAAAGCTTTCAACTAGTGCAGAAATGATTGGGACAATCCAAACAGGAATTTGTGCGAAAATAGCTGGAAAGGAGGGAGTAGCAAGGAATAAAACAGAAATAAACGGTTACAGCCAAAGCTAATTTTAAAACTACAGAGTTTTCACAAAATACTTGAGTAATAGAAACAGTATTGTCCGAATGACGGAAAGGAGAAAAGTAGCAACATCCAAAACACTGAAGAAATTCAAAGGTTCACATTAACCCTTACTAACATTTATATTTATTTAATTTCATATAAATACGAATCTTCTGCTTCACTCCTCCCCAGCAAGCAGGTCCATCACAACACGCTTGATGCTTCCATTGTTCTTCTGCAGCAGCTTCTTGTTCGTCGCCATGTCAACAAATCCCTGCGAAAAATCCATACATAACCGTAACTACCTTCACAGGGGCACTTCACTTATGACTGAAAACTAGACATCTTCGATGAAAGACAAACCTACCATCTCATGGAGCTCCTCAAGAATGGGGTCCCAATCCGACACGCCGCAGAGATCGTCAACCGACTTCTTCAGGTCATACTCATTCAGCCTCAGAATTTCCTTGTTCAAGTCCACCTGTTTGAACCCCATTTCCTCGAGATCCTTAAGCAGGATCTCCTCCACAGGAGTCATTTCTTCTCCTCCGTTGACATCTTCAGCAGGTGAAGTCTGCACCACAGTGACAGGAGCCGGCACTTCAGGTGCCAGTTCAGACAAATCAACAGTGGGATAGGATACAGATGAGGGTGATCCCTCGACACCAACCAACAGATTGTTGTTGATGGGGAAGTTGCATTCTTCTTTCTCCATTGCTGCATCACCTACTGCTGGTTCTACCTGCACAGGTACATCAGAGTTGCTGCCAGCAGGCAGGCTGACCTCCGCAGGTACAAAATTCACGCTAACCATTTCCGGTCCATTGCTGACCGGAGGCAAATTCAGATTAAAGTCACGAAGACCTTCATATGGCAATTCCTTTGCTGAATCATCAACCTAGCACCCAAGTATCACATATGGAAGTTGTTAATGTATGGATCAGGAATCAAGTCGACATGCATGATGAAGACATGCTAACACGGGAAAGCGACTTACCTGAATGAGAACCCAAACACGCTGACCGAACTTCTGACCAGATGGAGAAGCCATCCTCCAGTACGAGACATAGCGTCCAGCACGTTTTGGGGCAACAAAATCAACAGCTACATCAAGCTCTTCATCAACAGCCAAGCCAGACTGTGGAATCTGGTAAAAGTTGCAGTCAATAAATCCACAACGAAAATATAAAGGAAATGCTTTAAGTCAGAAACATAGACATCGATACACATTGTTGAATGCATTTTAGTTTTTGTGGGCGGAGGGGGGACTCTATTGATAATTAAACTAAGGAAAGAAGACCTAACCTCTACTGCAACAGAGAACACATCACTTAGCTTGTCTCCTCCAATCCAAACAAGATGCACTCCCTGAGGCCACACAGAAGAGCCATTGTTCCTCATGCGCCAAATTTTGGTGAACGGTGTGAAAGGAGCCATGGTAGTACCATCCAAGATATTCACATCCTGAATGAAACGGCTATCCAGCTGCCTAGGTCGACCACATTTTGCACCACCCCTAAAGACAGGCGGATGTGCACGAGGATGTACCTGATGGTGCTGCAGGTGCCGCAGACATTCATGGATACACAAGATCAAGAAACATTCATGAATATACAAGGTCAAGAAACATTCATGTATATACAACACAAAGTTGAATCTATAGAACAGAGGGAACTACATACGAGATCATAAAGCCCCCTGCCAGGATAAGACCCCTTTACAGAATGAGTGTAGCGATAGGCCACAGGTCTATCAATCCTCACGTACTCAACATCATCCCCCATTTGGCTAAAACATATACTGCACAAGTCGTAGTCATCTTTCCTGTGGAGAAAATGCAACACGAGCCTGTGGTTAGACACTTGATTTCGAGTTTGCAACAATTTAACAAAGAAAATAAACCATTTCTTACACTTTGGACTTGAATCTAGGACCAGTAATAGGATGAATACCACATCCATCACATCGAACTCCACGGTGGAAAACAAGCCCTGATCCATCGCTGTAAAAATTACTCCTCCTTCCCATCTCAACAACTCGCGATTGAAGCTGTACAGGAGTATCTCTGTTTACCGGTGTCCCCGTGAATGGACACTCATTCATAGTTCCAGAAGAAACTGATGAGCTATCAACATCAGTCTGGAACACATCCTTTGCTTCAACATTCAGGTTGGACGAAAGGGGGTGCACGTTAGACCACAGTCCAGAGGTGGTGTACGATGGGATATCTGGGTATTGGTAAATACGCTTTTGATCAGCATATTGATCATTGATCATTTCCGAGGCCTTCTTTTCATCAGTCGCAGCATTTGCTGTCAAAAAACTAAACGTGTTCACATGCTTACCACTAGAAAGAGGCTGGCCAGCAACTTTCGGCTTCCTTGACTCAATCTGAACCGGACGAGGTGGGATTGGACAAGTGGATTCAAGAGCTGCCTTCAGATCCTCTAGTCCAGGAACTCGTTTCCCTGGATTGGCAGCAACTTCCTTGTCCTTCCTGGGTTCTGACATTTTTGGTTCACTCAGAGGTACATCCTTGCCTTTGGAGGAAGCAGATTCCATGCCTGTCTTTGATTCAGACTCAGCCCCATCCACCTTCGAACTGTTGGCATCTTGAGATGAAAGCTTAAGAGCCTGAGTCGCAGCTCGAGCTGCTGCCAGTTGCTGTAGACCCTGCAACCCCATCTCGGAAAAACCTTGTGCCAGATCAGAAATAGATTGACCAGAGGATGTGCCTGATGACACATCAGTCCATATCTTCGTGACAGTTTTCCAGAAGGGCTCCGGTACAGAATTCAAGACCTCTTGAGCAATAGAGTTGAGATTCTGCGAAGACAGCTGCACACGCGGAGACCTCAACGGTGTGGCAGTTCCACTGGTTCTAACAGAAGATCTGCCGCTCTTCTCAGCACTCGTCTTGACAGTAATCCTCAGAGGATTCAGGTCCTGCCTAACAACATCACGCAGATCCTCATCTTCACAGATTGTCACTGTATCATCATCCTCGTCCTCATAAGTTAGCACAAGTTCAGTATCAGGACTGAACTTAAACATGGCAAGGATCTTCTCCCTCAGTCTATCCATGTTAAACTCAAGCTCCCCATTAACAATGCGGGCGTTGAACCGCCTGAGAGTTTCTCCATGCTTAACCTGCACAACAAGATATATGCACAAATGGGTACAAGTACATAAAAGCACAAAGCTATTTCATGATTAAAAAGCTAACATCCAATTCACAAAAGTAACTGCAGGTAAAGAAATTATCAGTTTATAAAAAGGAAAACTGCACTATTAAACCCATAAATCGATCGGAGTACAAGTAAAACCCCTAATTCAGTAAGAAACAAAAATAAAAGCAAATTAACAGAGCAAAAGAACACCAAATTTTCAATAACGAACACCAATGAAAAACTATAAAACCCCATTTGAAACATAGCAGCTTCTGTCTATAAAACCCCAATTGATCAGTAATACACATAGTAACAGAGGGAAAAAATCAAACTTTCAACAAGTAATTAAGAAAATGAAAATATTCCCTAAAACCCCAATTGATTAGATCAGTACATGCAAAACCAAAAGAACGCAAATTCAGCAACATAGAAATCCTATAACAAGCAATCACCAACAACAACAAAGCAAAAAACCAATACATGAAACAAAACAAATTGAAAGAGGTAAAAAAATCCAAACTTTCAATCATATTTAAGTAGAGGGGAGAACTTAAAGAACCAACCTTGATCACAATAGCAGACTCCATATTCGCAAAAACAGCGTTCCCGTCAGCCGCAGTTCGGAGATACTAGCAGAACCCTATCCTTAAAAACGAAGCAGCCGGATGTTTTTTTCTTTTACGGAATAATAACACGATGAGGAAAGATTCAAAATAGAAAGGGATCGTAGAAACTAACTGTGAACAGAATCTAAACCAAAGAATTAGATGATCATGCAATCCACGCGTAGCCGTGAGCCGCGTTCTCTCTCCACTTCTCAATAACTGTGTGGGAGTTCCAGGAGGGGTATATTTATAGTGAGAGGCCCGTGATACGTAATGTCAAGGTTCTGGGTCTTTCTTGTTGCATTTTATTTTGGTGTATGATTATTTTATTTGGTGCCTTCTTGTTGCTGAAGAAAACTACCAAGCTAAGGAAACTACCAAAGTCAGAGGGATTGGAACTATTTTAGGATAGAATTCACACATGGAATCGGAAAGTTTAAGATGGGTTTTTTGTCTTTATTTTTTGTCTTTATTTTGATTTTGATTTTGATTTTAATTATAATAGACAAAATATTTGAAAAAATCATCGCATATGAAAATACAAACTTTAATTAGAATAATATTGATGCTTCTCGAGTTCAAATGAACGATTCCTCCGAACTCCTTAAACTCCCGAACAATAACTTCGAACTCCTCGGTCACAATTTTTGAGCTCCTTAGTTGCAATGTGCACAAAAACAAGCCTTGGGATGTCTCAGTGAAAAAGCTCTGATGCCTAAGTCAGTATAGCTGTACAAATACGGTATAAGATACTGAATGAATGTAAATAATATACTTACCTAGTATTTATACTTGTTTATGACCTTGCTCTACAGTAATTAAGCTTAATTGTACCTAATGTTTTTGTTGGGCTGAAATAGGCCCGGGAAGCTAATAATTTGTTTGGGCTTACTGAATCACATTTTCCTTGGGTTCAATAAGCTGTTTGAGCTGGTTTAGTCAGATCATCATCAAGAGCCAAAGAAAACCAAAAACTCCTCGAGGCTATGGAGATTCGAGATGATAGCTCGAAGACCTAAATCCATGAATACCTGTGAACTACGGATCGATGAATCGAATCATATTAAAATTCTTCACGCTAGGGAATTATCTTCGAGCATCGAGATGGCTTTTTGTTTTCTTATTCATATTTTTATTTTTTGGCGGAATTTGAAAAAACGAGTGTCTTCTCCAGTTAAACTAAAAGGCGCGTGGACAACGATTTTTTCTCTAAAAGGCATGAACAGTTTCACCCCTTTTCAAACTTTTTAGTTTCCTAAGATAATCATTATCTTCACCGCCGTTTCAAACTTATTAACTATTTACTTGTTCAATCCCTTCTCATTTTACTTGCAGGTCATCCGAAGAAAACCGTCAACATACTAGTCTTTCTCACTTCACCGTCATCTCAACCACCTTATTTTCTTCATGAAGTAATTCCTATCACCTCCTTCATCTTCTTTTTCCCCATTTTCCCCAATATTCTGTAATGGCCGCGAATACTCCGGTGTTTAGTGAGGAATATATGGTGAGGGGGGTTTGTTAATAATGATGGGTTAGAGGGGAAAGAGGTCGATTCGCCTAAAAGGTTAGATCTGGTTCTGAATCCGAAGGGTCAATAAACTCTTATAGGAATTCCGATATTATAGGATTTGACAAGATTGGTCGTACTGATTATAATCCCATCGGGTTTTCGATCACTGATATGCCCCTTGATAGCTATCCCAAGGTCTGGCATGTAGGCAAAGGAAAACCATTTATACGAAGTTCACCCATCGCTGGCAAAATAGAACTCTGCATTCCGGTACATGAGAAATGAGACTAGAGTTCCCTCAAGGAGGAAGGTAACCATCCATTAACAAGAATCTCCAAAAGTCTATACCCTGAAGCCGAAAAGGAGGAAATAAATTTTTGTGAGCCCCTGCCATCGAGGGGTTAAATCAGGTTTCGAAGCTTCTGGCCACCAATCTGTTCAGTCAAAGGATTTCCCTTGATGTCAATCTGCAACCTTTAGGGTTAGATGAGTCTCTCGAGAGCCCACCATCCGGTCGATCACTTGTCTACACCAAGCATCTTTGAGTAGGACTCTGTTTTCCATTTCCACCATTATTCTCGAAGCTTCTTAGAGAATTCAAACTCTATCCTTCCCAAGTTTATCCGAATGTGATAATAATTATTATGATGCTCATAACAAGGTGCAATGAGCTTAAAATCAAGCCGAAGTATAGGCTATTTTGTTCATTGTATAGTGTAACTCATAGTGGCAATTGAATAGATAACATTATCACATTTGCTACTAGGCAGAGGAAGCAGAAAGCTTTCACCATTCTTTCTAATTCAGCTAGGTGGAAAGATAAGAATAAAGGTTTTACCTTCGACTGCCAAAGTTATAAGGTCCCTGAATGGAATCCAAACGTGACAGTCGAGATCTGAAAGGGGAAGAAATACATTTATTCCAGTGATCTCGAAGATAGTAGGAAGCGTCTTCTGGAGACACCTATTGATTATAACATTTTCCTCAACTCTGACGAGAAAATTGGTAGTTTTTTCTAGTCACCTTAGGTTTATAACATATATGTTTATAAAAATAGAGAATAAGAGACTGGCAGGGCTACACCACACAAACCTCGAAGAAAATCTGATAGGAGTAAGAAGCGGAGAAAACTAGTTAATAAGGGAGACAAGTTTCATCAACTTCCCAACCCGATCACTCAAGAACCCTCTCTCGAAACAATTCCAAAAAAACCCCAACCTTTGGAGACCTTCGAAGGTGTTTTAATTAATAGAGTTTAATTCTTATCATACTTGTAAGGTTCATTTTGTGATGATTTTCCTCCTTTCTGTTTAACACATTATTATTTTTAGTTTCTAATGGGTCTCAGTGAAGCTTTGACGTTGGAACGATCTAAAAAAGTCAACCCCAACAATCTTCCAGCCATTACCGATCCTTATCCAACTACGTTGAACCCCCCTCCACAAGGTAAAGAAACTCGAGAGACTTAGGTCTCTAAAGACAAGTTGAAGCGAAAAGGAACTGACGAACCCCCCTCAAAATAATTATCCAAATGGGAAGTAACAACAAAACAACTTCCAAGACCACTATTCCTCAAGAATCCTCGAACATTATGATGTCCAATATGACAGCCTCAGATGACTTGATGAAGGACCCCGAGGTTTGTTCATATCTTGAACTTTTTAGTTCATTTTCCACGTTTAGACCCATTTTAAAAATATTTTTACCATATGAATTAGGTGTCCCAATATTTTATCCTCTCTCCTATCGGTACTATGTACCAAACAAAGAGAAACTCATAACAAAGAACTCTCCAGCCTTCGAGATGATGTTCAACAAAAAAGCTCCAAGATGACTGAGATGAAGAAAGAACTTGAAGAAGCTCAGGAAAAGAGTAAGAACCTAAATCAAGAGTAGGAAAAAAGCTAGAAAGAACATAGAAGCACGGAACAGGAAGCTCACCCTAAAAGAGGAGGATTTAAAGAAGGCTAAAGAGGATCTACATAAGGTTAGGGATCCTAAAGCTCAAGTTTCTTTGCTCAAGACTTTCAAAGACAAATTGCTGAAGACTCCTGAGTTTTATGACTTCTTCTTTGACCTCCTTGATACAGCTTAAAATTTGGTTTGCCACTCCTTCATCGAGGATGCAGTGTTACCCTCAGTCTCCGAGCATCTTCCAACTGAGAAGGTCAAACATATAAAGTCTTTTTAACCCTGACGCTGGTGACATTCTGGATAAGAAATGGGAGGAAGGTATCAAAGATGGGAGCCTCCATACTGACTTCCTGGATTTATTGAAGTCCTCGAAGCGATATTCTACCGCTGAGGAGGTTCGTGCCCTCCCCATCGAAGGTATGGTCCTTAAATAAGTTGCTAAAACTCATAATCATCAGACAGCTAAGGGAAACACTGAAACAAGATTAACAAAACTAGAGTAGGATAAAATGTACCATTCTCCCTCGTGGCCCCCTTATGTATTTTTTTTACTATCTGTGAAAAGTTGCTTCGGTTCCCTCCTTTTTAATCGATGTTATCTTTTTTGTTTTCTTAGTATAACACCTCGAATGGAGATTTCCAAAAGGCTTGTCAAAATATTTCTGAGACCCAAACAGAGTTAAACAACACTCGAGAGGAACATATGAAAATAATGTTAGGTCTAGTCCAGTGGAACAAGGAATTAGATTCCTGGCGCGATAGCAGCCACCCCTCGATATAAAGGATTCTTAAAGACCTCACTGACAAGGATACATAATTAAATTCATGGAAGATGGGACACATACTTTATTAAAGGAATGTGAAGTAAGGAAATATAATGGGGCTATAACCCTCGAAATAGTTAATAACTGTGATCCGGTCGAGAGGAGTTATCAAGATATGATTCATCAGATAATGTGTTGATTCGGGTCTCTGTCTCTCGATGTCTTGTTGATGCCAACAGACTGCCGCTTATTGAAGCTCGACTCAGTCTTAGTTAAACCGAAACTTACAAGCTCAAGGCCCAACTCAAGGAAGTTGTGCAGTTACATGAGGTTGATTTGAACGATATTAACCGGTTAGACGAAGCTTTAGCGGAAAAGACAAACGTTGTACAAAGAAATTCCTCACTAGTTGAATCTTTGGCCACCAAAAATTCTCTTCCGGTTGAATAGAATGAAGATCTTCACACTACTCTTAAAGTTTATATTGAGAGTTTTAAAGCCCATAGATTTTTTCATGTTGTCCTTCACTCGTAGCTGCTGAAAAATGTTCCTGAGTTCCTCCAGATCGCAGCTGACAACTGGATTATTAATCGTAAAGTGTACTCTGAGTGAACTTCCCTTCAGAAGATTGCGATTGAAGACATATTAGAGTGGTTAAGATAATTTTCCTAGATACACTACCGGCCAGGAGCCTCAAGGAAGTCAGCTTCGAATACTTCAAAGGTTACAAAGAAGGCACAATCCTCTAACACTAACGAAGGAAAGAAAAAGACCTCTAGCAATAAAAGAAAATATCCTAGAAATGAGGATTTTCAATTGAAGAACTTCGAGGATGATAATGAACCGAGTGTGAAATCTAGAAGATCCAAGCGTTCGTGTTCAAAAGATACAATCGATCCTTCTAAGTACCCTCGAAGAGGAGTAACAACGCGATTTTTGTTGTGCAGTCGGGATTAAAATAGAAGACGTTGAGCTATTAGAAGAGAACTTAGGAAAATTAGTTCCCTAGAGGCTTTAGCCGTAGGACGATTTTTTATATTTCATGTATAAAAGTTACAATACTTATAATTTTCTATTCGAGTTTTGAGAACATTGATTTTTTCCTATGCAATTATCAGTTAATAATAATATAAAGAGTCTGTCTCTTGAAAAATGGTTTTTCCATAAGACATGGAAATACCAAGGTTTAAAGTGAAAATTAGAAGAAATAAAATTAAAATTTGTGAGTTCCAAGAATCGGGTTATAAAATTTATAAGTACTACACATTGCATAATAAAATTTTAATATTGTAACTAAAACCTTACCTTTTATTATTCTAAATAAACCCCGTCTTTCCATAAATCTATGAAAATATGGTCTTTCCCAAGACTTTTCCTTTAAAAATTGTATTACGCAATCTTGCTAGACACAATGTTTCGACATACGCCATATAACCTGAATTCTAGATGCATTGTTTTGTTATACATCGTATATTTTAAAAAATGCAGCATTTTGACATACATCGTATATTTTCAAAAGATGCAGTGTTTCGACATAGATCATATATTTTCCAAGGAAGTAACATTTTAGCATACATCGTATATTTTCAAAATATCCAGTGTTTTTACATACATCACATATATTCAGCTTTTTAACACACATCGTATATTTTCAAAGGATGCAACGTTTCAACATACATCGTGCAAACCTAGCCCTCAGTGTAGCTTCTACATACACCAAGGCCTAGCTCTCTATAGCTAGTGATACTTCCGTAAATTAACAACATTCCATTACCTTGGGATTTGATTCCCATCTATGCCTTCGAGAGGATAGCTGCCTACAGGATATACTTCGACCACCCTGTATGGTCCTTCTCAATTTGTTTCCAACTTTCCATCATATTTCTGCCGACTCTTCTCTTTTTTTTCTCATAACAAGATCTCGTGGACAGTTGTACCTTTCAAACCATTCGATCATAAAAATGTTTAACTTTCTCCTTCACCTTGGCTTCATGTAAAGATGCTAATTCCCGCATATCTTTCACCAAATCAAGATCCACACGACGATTATTTTCATTTCCTTCCTCAGAAACCGCTATTACTTTTGTACTTGGTATTCCAATTTTAACAGGGATCACAACTTCAGACCCATAAACTAAACCATATGGTGTTTTTCTAATAGCAGACGATTGAGTTGTTTGATAAGCCCATAAAACACTTGGCAGCTCATGTATCACATTCCGTTGTTTTTTATACTCCTCACACCATTTTGATGTATTTTATACTCCTCACACCATTCTGATGTCACATTCCGATGTCACATTATACCCCTCACACCATTTTTGAAAGGATCGTGAACAAACTGCATCCCATTGTCTGTGATTGTGGTTTTGGGGATGCCAAAACGACAAATAATATTCTTCCAACAAAAGGAAATTACCAATTTTCCTTTCATATTTGTCAAAGGTTCTGCCTCCATCTATTTAGTGAAATAATCAATAACCAAGATGAGATATCTGAACTGCGGTGGAGCTTCTAGAAATGGCCCCACAAAATCAATCCTCCATTTGTCAAACGGCCACGAATTGTGAATGTTCATCATCTCCTCCAGAGGAATATTAACAAATGATACATATTTCTTACAATCATGGCAAGCTTGAATGTGCCTATTAGAATCATCGAACATCATGGGCCAATAATATCCTGCTTGAATGAGCTTCCTTGCCACAGATCTAGCCCCCTGATGCCTTCCACATATTTCTTCATGAAATTCTATGATTAAATAATCTACCTCGAACGGAGTAACACAACGAAGAAAGGGTTGAAGATAACCTCGTTGGTATAAAATTCCATGATGCAACACATAACTCGGAGTTTTCAATTTGATTTTCCTCATTTCAACAACATCTTCAGGTATATTTCCCTCTCGAAGAAATTGATAATGTGCATCATCCATGAATCTTCCTCCTCAATGTTCAGTATCTTTTCCACCTCAAAACTTTGCCTATCCACTGTCTCCATCATT
>JAUOBV010000010.1:3444892-3457293 GCA_032360425.1 Rubia occidens
AATAAAAATTTGATATTCAGTTACTACATCTTACAGAGAATATAAAGGTATCTCATACGATAATTTTATTATTTATATACCGTATAAAATTTATGGTCAAACATTCCTTGAGAAAAGTGTTGGTCAAACGGTGCCAATATTAGATAACCAGAGAGAGTATGTCATTTGTTCATGGCTAGATTAGATTGGACACTGTCATTATAAATTTATTTTGCCACCATCACTTACCTTGAAATGCTGCTTGTTTTGCCTCTGCTATCGTTTCTGATTTGCATCCAATTCTCATAGGTTTGTTTTTGTTGTCTTAAGTTTTAATCTTAGCTATAATGCAACACTGAAAAATGTTTTCACTACATGCTTCTTATTCTCAAGTATTACACATTCACTAACTTCATGTATTGCACACATTCTACCATTTTCCTTGTCTTTTAGAAGTGTGAATGAATCCAGATCTGAGAACAGTAGTTTTAATAATCTTTCTAGGAACCCTCATTATTTGAGGTAAGGTGTTGGTTGTCGGTGTCACTGTTAGAAGTCGGCGACACGTTGTTTTCGACAACCCGATTTCCAGCATTACCGGTTGTCATGATATGAGGTTTAGGAGTTTACAATTTATTAATCCTCTAGGCCATCCTTTTTCTTCTCAGTATGTTCTGCATTGAGATTTGTAAGTTGCTGAAGTTGTTTCTTCCTGTCCGATTAATTGTAATTGTCGCTTTAAACCTTAACTCTGAAAACGTCCATAGATCTGTGTTGCGAATGAGTAAAATCCTCAAAGAACTGTACTCATTTTTCTTTTAGCCATCACTGCTATTATACATGGTGATTTAGGTATTATTACATGGTGATTTGTGTGTTAGGATTCTTTTAGATCTGTAGTGTTTGGCTTTATATTTGTGTGATAGTTTTCTTTTAAATCTTTAGTGTTTTGATGTAGTGTTTTAAATGTTAAATGGAGTTAATGGACTTATAACTATACTAAAATTATACAATGAAGACAAAATTCATCTATCATAGTATTAAAAAAGGATACATGCGTTGGTTTGATAACTAATATGATTGCAATGTATTATTATATTGTCCTCTCCTATGTATTTGCAGTCATTGTTACTTGTTAATACAAATTTATTTATTTATTCATTATTATTTTATTATAATGCTGATAAATCCATAGACGAATATATTGAGTATTGTGAGTGATCTCACTGGAGAAACAATTTATTTTCTTTTGTTTTAGTTTAACTAAATGAACCAAGCATTCTGAAGGTTTGAGATATTTTGTTATCATACTGTTATGCTTTAGGTATTTATTATTAATTATTAGGAATATCATTACGCGACTGCTTCCATACTCTGACTTTGTGATCTCCGTGCTATATATTTTTGCTTACTTGATTACTTACTTGAACGTGATATGACATTGTTGAGTGTATACTTAATTTCTTGAATCAATTACTTGCTTGAAATCTATCTTTCTTGAACTTGATATTGGCCAGCTGTGTACGTGATCACTCTGAACCAATTACTTGCTTGAACTTGACATTGGCCGGTTGTGTACTTGATCGCACCAGACCAATTACTTGCTTGTACTCATGCTTGATAGGGTGGCCTCCGACCCTGCTTAGCTTCGAAACCGACGAGTCAGCAATGGGCTTGATCGTTCGGCTAGATGCTAAGAAGGTCTTGTTGTACTCTCGAGATGTACCGTGTGCCAGACAATTCTTACCTGCTTGACGGGTGTGCGTTGTTGATATGATCCTTGGGATCTCTTGCTCTTTCTCGATATTTCGAGATAATACTTGCTTGCAGGTAGTTAGTATAATTAGGAATCCAACTATAGCATCATATAGAGACTTGATGGATTGCTACGTATACTTCTCTCTCTATCCCTTACGTGAAATATATGTTTATTTATCTTGCTTTCTCTGTGTTATATGGTCATATAATATCACTTGATAATATTTCTAAACCATTGAGACCTCAGTGATCATGAGCTCATTCTTTAAGTTAAACCTTTTTTTCCAGATATTTTGGAAGAATGTTCGACTCGTGTGATGGAATCAGAGACTATAGGCACGTCATTGAGCTACAGTTAGTATAAGCTCAACACCCAGGGAAAAAAATGTAAAATTCTAAAAGTTTAAAGAATCTATAATATACCTTGTTCTAAAATTTTATACAAGTATATTTATAAATTTTAGTTAATAATTTATATTGCTCTTTTTTCTACTGAGTCTTGGCGTGAGCTAAGCAGGCACCTTCAATAACCAAGGAGGTGAAATTGGGGTGTCACAGTCGGGATGAGGCGGCGAAGGGCTGAGGAGGGATCCACATTTTCCTAAAAATTAGTAGTTGTGTAAATGAAATTAAAAATCTACAGTTATGAAGATATTGCATCAAATCTGAACTGTAAATTAAACTATTTAATGGATGAGATTTTGTCTCACATAACTCCTTGGTCTTACATAAATGACTTGTCTCACCTGAACCCTCCCTATATATTATATATTATATATATGTATGTATGCATGTAGCCTAATAAAACATAATGTAGTAACCCAATCAATGAATAATATTATAATAGAAACATATATCAACCTCGAGCAATTATAGATTCCAAATTAAAAAATCTCACATATACACTTTATAATAAAATCTTACATTTCATATGTAATGTATTGCAATTCGATATCCAAAATGAAAATTTCTCATGATCAGGGAAATATTATAATTTTAGCGACTTTAGTTGAACTCTATATGGAAATATCATACCTTTACCGAGTTTGAAAATTTATTAATAGAATATCTAACGAAATCTTATTCAGTGTATAACATACCAAACCTTTTTAAACACTAAAATAAATTTATAATCAATACATACGTAGTCTAATACAATCCAAGTATCCAATATTATAGTATCCAATAGTACAGTATTATAGATTTTACAGTAGGTTTGAAATTTTATATAACAAAACCTAACACAATCTATAATATACCAATTTCATTTCTAAACCTAAAATAAATTTATAATTAATAGTCTCAACATATTTCAACAATCCAGATAGAAGAATATAAATAATTTTTTATTACAGAAGATTTGAACTACGTAGCTATACTACAATTTTATTTAAAGGTTTATCTCTAACAAAATCTTATCCAACAATACTCTACGTAAAAACTAATAATCCAATATTACGTAATGATTCCAATGAACTACGTATGTTTTGAGAGATAAATCTACGCTAATCGCTACCAAAATCTTATCGAATAATATATCTCAATGCCATCTCAGATTCCCAATCCAATCGAAATGTTGAATAAAAACTTTAAAATTCTTACCGTAAGATAAGATGTGGACTGATGTAGAAAGTTGCTGGCGGCCAAAAAAGGAGAGAGAATATGAAACAAATTATGAATTAGGTTTAAATTATATATAGTTAATCTTATATGGATCTCTGGGTCGTGTTTGGGTCTTAATATTTTAGACCCAGACCTAAACCCCATTTTTAAAAATATAGACCCAGACCCGGACTCGATGGATTTAATTTTTTTAGACCCATACCCGACCCAACGGGCCTAGACCTTGTGGGTTTGGGTTAGGTCATAGACCCATAATCATCCCTACCTACTATATGATGCGTCACTTCCCCCAACCTTATGGGTGGAAGCTCTACATATAGCTGCCCATCTCCACAACGTTCTACCCGCCAAAGTCTTTGCTTTCCGCTCTATCGCTTCCTCACTATTTCTAAAAGAACCTACATACGACAATCTTCATGTTTTTGGTTGTGCTTATTACCCCCAATCTCTCTGCCAAAATGACAACAAACTATCACCTCGATCTTCTTGTTGTGTCTTTCTCGGTTATCCAACCAATTTAGAGGATACCGCTGCCTCGATCTTTCCACTGGAAATGTTATTGTGTCCTGTCATGTCAAATTTGATGAAACGGTTTTTCCTTTCTGTGAGTCAGCCTGTGTCTCCACCTCCGCTTACCATTTTTCTCGACCTATCCTTTGACCTTGTGTCTCCGTCGTCCTTGACCATGTTGCATCATCCACCCCTTCATCGCCCCACATGTCTGTTCCACCCCACACGTCTTTGTTGCCCCATACACCCGTACCGCCCACACCCACATGCCCTACACCCGTGCCACCACCCCACCCCAACCAACTCTCTCAATAACCACCCAAGCTATGAGCG
This sequence comes from Rubia occidens, assembly GCA_032360425.1. Taxonomy (NCBI): domain Eukaryota; kingdom Viridiplantae; phylum Streptophyta; class Magnoliopsida; order Gentianales; family Rubiaceae; genus Rubia; species Rubia occidens. The sequence continues at coordinate 3,449,096 of JAUOBV010000010.1, forward strand.
GAATATTTAAGCCGCAAGCTCTACTCTCTATTGCCCCCCATTCCCCCACTTCCTAAATCACCTCACCTAATCCTCCAGGATCCGAACTGGAATACTCCCATGCATGGCGAATTTTGCGCGTTAAAAGATAATCATACGTGGGACTAGGTAACTCACCGTGTTGATGCTCATGTCATAAGTTGCATGTGATTATATTGTTACAAGTTTCATTCTGATGGCTCTTTGCAACGGTATAAGGCCAGGCTTTTGGTTAATGGAAAAATTCAACAGCTTGGAATTGATTGTGATAAAACATTTAGTCATGTCGTTAAGCCCACAACCATTCTAATTGTATTGAGCTTGTCATTTTATCGTTCTTGGCCGATACATCAGCTTGATGTAAAAAATGTTTTTCTTTGTGGCGACCTGCATGAAACAGTGTATATGCATCAGCCACCTGGTTTTGTCAATCCCGCAATGCTTCAGTATGTATGGCGTCTTCAGAAGTCTTTATATGGACTCAAGCAGGCACCTCGGGCTTGGTTTTAGAGATTCGCTACATTTGTCCTGTCACGCGGCTTCACAAGCAGTGTTAGCGACAATTCACTATTTATTCTGAGTCTTAGTGGCCACACGACTTATTTTCTCTTATATGTTGATGATATTGTCCTCACTGCTTCCAGTACTACACTTCTCTGCGACATTGTCTCTCATCTGTCTCGGGAATTTGCTAGACTGACCTTGGTGGTATTCATCATTTTCTGGGTAATTTGTTGCCCGCTCATCCACTGGTTTATTTTTATCTTAGCAGCATTATGCTAGAGATATTCTAGGTTGGGCCTCCATGTCATCTTGCAACCCATCGACGATGCCCATTGATACTAGTGCCAAGCTTAGTGCCACCATCGGTCAATTACTTGATGATCCCAGTGTGTGCAGAAGTCTGGATGAAGCTCTTCAGTACCTCACCATCATTCGTCCAGACATTGCCTATGTTGTACAACAGGTTTGCTTATTTATGCATACACCTCGGGAACCTCATATGATGCTCATTAAGCGCATTTTGAGGTATATTTAGGGTACTGTTGATTATAGACTTCATTTGTTCAAGTCTCAATCCCACACGATTACTTCTTATTCTGATGCGGATTGGGTTGGTTGTCCGGATTCTAGAAGTTCGACTTCTTGCTATTGTATATTTCTTGGCGACAACCTGGTGTTTTTGTCTTCCAAACGTTAGGCGACTATATCTCATTCCAGTGTAGAAGCCGAATACAATGGTGTTGCATATGCAGTCACAGAAACAAGTTGCCTACGAAACCTTCTTCTTTAGCTGCGTGTTCCAATCAAACGCGCCACACTTGTCTATTGCGGCAACATTTTTGTTGTGTACCTGTGCAGCATATCTAGTTCAACATCAACGGACCAAGCATGTTGAGCTTGATATATATTTTGTCCGTGAAAAGGTTCAGGTTGGTTCTGTCCGTGTGCTTCATGTTCTCGCTGAGTATCTGTACTAAGGGATCACTATGACATCTTTTCCTCCGTTTTCGATCCAGGCTGAGCGTTCGTCCTCCTCCCACTCCGCCCGAGGGGTGTATTAGACAGTAAATATATGCAAATATTTAGTTACCTAGAATAACACAGTTGTAGATATAGTATAATTTTCTTGTACAATTTATTTATAGCGAATAATAATAAATCACCCATTACGGGATTATGCAATCTTACACCCAGTTGTTCAAAACTAGTCATACAAAAACATATCCTTCATGCAAAAGTCTGCCAAAAATCTTAAATGACATCAATGGAACTAAGAAAGGTCTCTCCAGGACATGGTGGGATTGGAATGTCCACAGTTCCTTCCAACATCAACGTGATTTTATTCAGGGATGGGCGAAATGAGGGATCATATTGGATGCACCAAAGAGCAATTTTGATTACTCTCTCAATTTTGCTCATGTCAACCTTCTGGTCACCAGGAACCAGTGCATGCAGCCCTCCATTCTGAAAACAATCATAAGCAAAATCTTCCAAAACAGCTTCATTATCAGGCAAGCTGAAATCCACACTCTTTCGACAGCATATGATCTCTAGTAACACGATCCCGAAGCTAAAAACATCGGCTTTCACTGTCACAGCTGATTTACGATGCCATTCGGGTGCAACATAGCCTCGGGTGCCTCTTACGCCCGTGTAGATCCTGGTTTGGTCATGATCCAAGAGTTTTGACATCCCGAAGTCAGTTATCTTAGCACACCTATCAAAGAAGGAGTTTTTAAGAGGTGAGATTAGTTTTGTAAAACCAGTTACTTGTAAAATTTAATAGCTAGCAAGTAACCTGCTCTCATCCAGAAGTATGTTTTGAGGTTTGATATCGCAGTGGATGATTTGAGGGTCGCATTCTTGGTGCAAGTAGAGAATCCCTCTCGCCACATCACGAGCTATTCGGATTCTTTCATCCCAGGTTGGAATCAGATGAGGATCCTTGTTGTAAAGAATATCCGCCAAGGATCCATTGCTCATATATTCATAAACAAGAAGCCTCTCAGCTCCATCCAGACAGTATCCGAGGAATGGGACGAGGTTTCGATGATGAGTTTTCCCAATCACTTTTATCTCATTCTGAAACTCCTTTTCCCCTTCTGTCCGAACATTTCCCAGCTTCTTCACAGCCACGATGCTCTCCAAATCTGTCAGAATCCCTTTGAAAACAGTTCCAAATGCTCCTCTTCCCACCTCTTGGGAAAAATCATCTGTTGCTTGCTTCAATTCCTCATAACTAAACACCCTTGGAGCTACTCCCTCCAGAAATCCACCATTTTGTTTGTCAATCGCAATCTTCTTGTACCTTTTCCCCCAATTTATCCGAGAAACTACGAAGAACAGGACACCAATAACACCAAGACAGATCCCTATAATGAGGATGTCAAGACGCACTTTTTCCTTAACAAGTACTGCAGGAGCTGCAGCAGGACTACCTTGTAGTTGTATTCCATTCCCCACTTTGACTAGAACTACATTCGAGTCGCGAGCTCTCCTCCCGAATCGCAGAGGGAGCCTCTGCATCCTACAGAAGCCTTCTTTCGAAAATGCAACGTAGCAGTTGCAATCATCCAGACAAGCTCTTCGGCAATCTTCCGTGGTCCCAATTTGCCGCTCAGAAAAGGGATTATTATCCCATAACATCCCCGGCAGCTGGACAATGTAGCTGTTTTCGGACTTGCAGCTTTCGACCGCGAAATTTTTTCGGCAGCCCAAGCTCCAGTTTCCCGGAATCACAAACTCAAATCCAGGGAGGCATCTGCACTCCATTTGGTCATCCAATGTGGTGCAGTAGGAATTGAACCCGCATCGGCCTAATGGCGCGCACTTATCATTGCTCGACTGCCAAAGAATGGATTGATTTCCATGATCAAGAGAAAACGAGTAGAGCTTTACTATACCATCAAAATCCATCTTCAGGAGATAGAGTCTCCCCTCACGGGGATATCCTCCACTGCTTATATTTCTAACTACATTCGACCTTGAATTAAGCAAATAGAGACCCCCATCATCTTCGAAACGTAAGGAAATACTACTATCGTCTCCAAAGGTCGCAGTTGCATAGTAAGCAGTACTAACCGCGACGGCGTTCATAGGGTACATAACAAGATTTCCATCCCTCTGCATAATGATGAAGAAGTTACCTTCCGAATGATCAGTTTCTGAAGCACTCGAAATGAGGCGTTGGTCAGCTTTGAGACGCTGGCCAGGCAACAGCGTATCTGTCGGATTATTGAAACTTTGCCAGATGATCTTCCCCTGAGCATTATGGAGGACGAAATTCCCTGAATCAAGCATGGAAGCCGAAGCAATGCTTTCGTTGCCCTCGTAAATGATAGTGTCACTCTCTGTCTGTTGCTGCACGAGTATCCTCCCATCCCTTGACAAAATCAACGAAGCATTTCCAGGAAACGTCGGATCTGTGTCCCTGTTGGCTGTCCAAACAACAGTCTTTTCAGGAATCCCGGCTACGAAGATCCCCACGCCATACCTGCAGGGGCGGAGTCAGACAATCTAAGGATTAGACCAATCATGATAAATCTCGTTTGTACAACTATGTAGTAATCAATATGAATCTCGTTCTTATACCTGTCTCCCTGGCGGTAGAATCCGTAGGCGAACAATCCAGACGGGGACAACCATGTGGAGTTGGCCTCAGGTGTTAGAGAAGAGCCAAGTGTAATGTTTCGTTGCGCTAAGGTTGTTGCTGAGCAGAATGCGAGTAGAAGGAGTAAGGCGATGAAGGAATCCATTTGAAATGTTGATGCTGCTAACGCTTCTCTCCCCACATATAGAAAGTGACCTCGGTTGACCTATGAAGTCTTTTGGAAGGACTTTTTCAATTCTATATGAATGCATGACTTGAGTGTTTTTGGCAAACGGGTCAACAAAGAAATGGTCTAATTCCAGAAAAACCCACAACTTTTCTTCCTCTGAAAGTTTTTTCTCCCTCATCTTTTCCTCATCTCCCCATGAATCACGGGGAGATGGGAACTGTAATTTTTTTTCCAATTAATATACTTTTAATGATTATGTTATTGAATAAGTATAAATTTGTGTCCATACATTAGTATTATTCTTCGACTTGATAGATTAGATTGATGTATCCATGATGAACACTAGATCTAATTGTTCATGTCGATGTATTTTGTCCGATATGATTTTACAGATCGTGTTTTTGTGATTTCGTTTGTGCTTCTCTATTGGGTGTCTCATTCTCGATCTGTGTTTTTCAAGTTATTTACAGTTTGAACAATATAAATTGTGTTTTGGATCAAGATCAAGTGATGTTCAGCTGTTGTAGATTTGGCGTAGTGATATTGATGTTGATACGCTCCTCTTCGCCAAGTGGTCATGATTTTTGCGGATGCGAGTTAATATCCCTGAGGGCGATGTTACATTTTTTTTATTGGATCTCTGATCTGTAATAGTACAGACGATCAATTTGGTTGACATGTACTTTGAATATCCTTGCAATAAATTAGTTATTGCTAGAGACTAGTTATGTTAGATGTCAATTCAACTTATTGTAATCGCCGCTGAGTGCTTTTCCCAGCATCCTCGAATGGATGAATTTTTTCTAAAAGAAAGAAAGAAATGGTCTAATTTCAACGATGTGTCTTTCACTTTAAATTATCGAGAAAATGATAAATTGCCAACTTTTTAATCGAAATTACAAGTTTCGTTTTTCTTTTTGTACCATGTACTAAGTTTTTTCACGAATTATTATGAAATATTTTTAATTGATTCTTTATCAGACATAACATATTTTAATTAAATTAATTGATCCGTAAACTGATATCGAGATTTTAAAAATTGTAATTTAAACTATTACATGAACTAATTCTTGCACAATGTGAGCAATGACTCGCTTCCCCTTTCTCTTCTATTCCTTGGATTCTACTATCCAATGGCCATATAAGTAGCACTTGTACAAATTCGAGTACGGACATGGGTACAAAAAACGGTAAACTTAAATAGGTATGAGATGGGTACGATTATAAATAAAAACTACATATAATACTCCCTCTGTCCCAAGGGAATTTGCATAGAGAGTATTCTGCCTTTTGATTTTAGTAAAAAAAAGTGCTTTTATAACTCTACCTAGTTGATATAAGTGCCAATATAACATTTTGATAACTGAAAGTGCAGATATAACCCTGCCTAGTTGATGCAAGTGACAATATAACCTTTTCCGATATCTGAAGGCCGGATTCAATGGAAAAGTTAATTTTACCCATTTACGAATGTGCTGATATAACCCTATAAGTTTTAAGAATGTGCTAATGTAACCCTATTAGTTTTATGAATGTGCTGATATAACCTTATCAGTGGTCCGACGGCGGTTTGATGGCGGTCTGGCAATGGTCCGATGGTGGTCTGATAGTGGTCAGGCGGTGGTCCGACAAACTCTAAGGGTAAATTTGTCAACTCAAATTCATATTTTAACACTAAGGGTGTTTTGGACATTTTACATACATTTACGCTGAAAAATGGAAGTCAATGCCGGAAAGGGGGTCTGAGGGTTATATTGGCACTTACAATAACTAGTTAGGGTTATTTTTGCACTAAAAACTATCTGAGAGTTATATTGACACTTATGTCAAGTAGGTAGAGTTTTATTGGTATATATCCATATCCTTAATTTTAATGATGTGAATTGACTAAAATGCCTTGTCTTGTTTGCCTCCACTGTCGTTCTTCAGTCTCTGAAACCACACATTTTCTCCTCTTGTCTCATTCTCTTCTATCTCTGCAAACCCTTCGACAACCCCACAACACAAAGGATTCAACACAATCTTAGAACCCAAATGAAAACTAAAACTGAAATTCGAGATCGAACTACACCAAATGAAACTCACCGTATGAAACTCGCCAAATGAAACTCACCACCACTAAATGGCACGACTGACAGCCCACTGGTGACACCACCTCATTGGAGGAGTCGCTGAAACCAATACCCATCAATATGGGTGCGTCGGAGAAGAATCTCGCAGCGGCGCACGACGGAGACGAAGAGAAAATTCAGTGAAGAGGAAGGAGAAATTTAGAAGAAAGAAAGAAGGAGAAGAAGTGGGCGGCTAGGGTTTAGTATAAATAAGGAAGGAGAGGAAGTGGGCAATGAGGGAGGAAAAAGAGAGGAAGTGGAAGAAAATGAGATTGGTTGATGGGGTAGGGTTTGCATAAATTTTTAATTACTTAAGGGCAAATATATCTTTCGATAGGGTTTTTTTTAAATGGAAAGTGTATAGATTTGGGTGGGATTGAGGAGTAATATTAATAATCACTTTTATATATATATATATATATATATAAATAATACGATTTTATATTTTAAACAATTACAAGTAAATGAAAACATTCAAAAATAGTTCAAACATAATCTAATCAGAATACTTAATATCGAGAGGGTGTTACTAAAACTAATGCACAGATTCAATAAGATATATACAAGCAATAATATAAATGACAACAAAATATTAAATATAAGTTTGGGTACATAACGCATAACTAACTTATAAAATATGCAAAAACAACCAAAATCTGTGACTTTTCATCTATTGAAACCGTTATCAAATTGGTGATCATTTTCTGTTTTGATTAACAACTTCTTTTTTTTGGGAACGTGTTTAACTTTTATTAAAAACTCTGAAACATTTACATCCACCTAAGCTTACATATCTCCTATCTTCCTACAAAAAAAAAAAAAAATCTATCATAACCTTAGCACAATGCTCCTCAAGTTTATGTTTCAACCAACTTCTATTAACTATACGCTTCAAAATTTTCACTTTAGTATCTATGCTTCTATCTTTCTTTGCAAAACAAGTTTCATTCCTCCATTTCCACATTTCTATATTGTTTCAGCAGTTGCCATCTTCAATATTTGAACCTTCCAACTCTGCATAACTGTAGTAACAAGTTCATTTCCTAACCCCATGGACCTGGTTTCCTTCCCCTTTGGAGCCAACACAGCACCTCACTCCACACTTTGTTTGTCTCTCACAAATTTGAATAAAATAATCAGGGCTGAAATTTTAAACCAAATCAACCTACCAATCGAACCACGTACCATTTGTAACGAATATACTGTTAATTGATAATGTGATATGGTAGTACCGTACCACACATTTGTGATGGTATGGTAATGGTATTGATAAAATATTATCATGGCATTACCGTACCGTACCATACCACACATTTATATATTAAAAATATAACTAATATTATGTGACTTTTAAACTTTTATTTAGTTAAAGACTTAGTCATTCATTAATACTAGAATCAAATCAATAATTTATAAATATGCAATTTATATTTTGATTCCAATATGTTGAGAATTGGTAAAAATTTAAAATATTTTCTTAAATTAGATTTCTTGATAATTGGCATTTTAAAATATTAATAAATCTAATTCTAATTCTAAATATCTAAATTCCCACCTGCAAATGTGAAATGCCTATAAGATCGATAATCACATACTCCTTCTTACTTTAAATTGCTTATTTACTTTTTCACGGTCTTCAATGCGCAGACTATAAATATCTCTAGTTATATATAATAATGTGGCATAAAAAATTAATATTTAGAAAATAGTGTTAAGACAAATCTAACAATATCTCACATGATATATTTATTATTTATATATTAATATATATTTAGGGTCAAAGTTT
>JAUOBV010000010.1:3488656-3498760 GCA_032360425.1 Rubia occidens
AATCTACAAGCTCTTATGGATTACTCCCTCCGTCCCAAGAATATTGGCCTAATTGCTTTTGGACCAAAGTTTTAGGTGCTTATGTGGCATGAACTAGTTGTTAAAAAGTAGGGATATTTTGAGGAAGCAGTAGATCCACTCCCAAGGCTGTTAAAGTTAAACATGACATTGTGGGAATTTAACATCATATTCTTTGACATTTTAATTAGTTTTCAAAGTATGCCATTACTTGTGTGATGGACGAAAATAGAAAGTAGGCCAATATTTATGGGACGGAGGGAGTATATAATAATGTTATTGCAATTCTCATGCTAATCTTTATCGAGCATCATATTAGAATCAGAGATTATATGTCATGTTATGTTTTCTGTAGTTGACTAGACATTTCATGTAGTATTATTAGGTTAACTGTAAATTTATATTCTAGTTGTATTAAATTCAAGAGATTTATGTTGGATTTGATGTTATAACACACCGTGGTTCACGTTTTGTTTCTATACGTAATTAAAGATTAAATTTGTATTCATGTTGGCGATTTATGATGTGAATTCGGCGGGGCATCCCCCCTTCCTACGGGTTCTCCCATCAACCCAGTGATACCGGCCTTCATTCATATTCATTTTTTTATGTCTCCACTTATCCCAGTTTCCATTCCCTTGAAGTGTTTTTTTTTGTTAAGTTTGCTCAGTGAATTTTATATTTGGCATTTTGTGAACCAAAATTTCCAATTAGTCCTAATTTTGCTGCTTATGCCAAAGGGGTCACATTGTTTATAAATTATCTGTTCACATTCAAACACGAGGCACTTTACCTCACTGAAAGATGCTTGTTGAATTACACCATAATACTTGGGTGAATAGATTGATGCAATCATTCATTATGGGGCCACAATAGCAAAATTGATTTTTGTATTCTGGACTCACAGCCTGTTCTAGATGTTCAACTACAAGTATTTTATATCCCTGCCCTCATATCTTTAATTGAAATATTACTTTATCTGCAGCTCAGTGAAGAAGGACCTTGTGAAGACTTAGGTGGCAACGGAGAGCTTTCTAGCTTCAATGAGTGGATTCTTCCTGCAAAGGACTTTGATGGCATGTGGGAAAGGTTTGGCTCCTGGATCCTGTAAATTGCGTTTCTTCTTTTATCTCTATAAATAAAATTATTTCTTTTTCTTTTTCTCCTATTGAAGCTTAATATATGAACCGGGACTCAAGCAGAGGTTATTACGTTATGCTGCAAGTGCTTTGCTTTTTACTGAAAAGGGTGTTGATCCTTTTCTTGTATCTTGGAATCGGTAAGCATATATTGATTTTACAAGTAGACTAATTTTGTCTTGTGATTCAAGTTTGAAGCCAGCAAGGCCCATTAACATCCACATGTAGTATAAGAAATTTGTCTGTACATTTCTGTTAAAATATTCCAACATTATCTTCACCTTGATATTCCAACTTCTGATTTTATTCTACTTGTAGCACATGAATTATCTTATTAATCAAATGTAGTTGCTTTGCAGTATCATTCTTCTACATGGACCTCCAGGAACAGGGAAAACATCATTATGCAAAGCACTAGCCCAAAAGCTCTCAATACGTTTTGGCTTCAGGTTCTGTTACATACATTATTTCCTTTATATTTCTACTTTTATGCACTCATTTATTCATTTGGCTTCGCATGACATCTTCATCAGATACCCACAATGCCAATTGGTTGAAGTGAATGCCCACTCCTTATTTAGTAAATGGTTTTCAGAGAGTGGCAAATTGGTGAGTTATAAGTTTACGTTTTTCTTTCACTTACTCTAACTTCTGTTCTTCATAACATGAATGAAACAATAGAAATCAAGAATGATTGAAATCTTGGAACCTATAAATGTTTAAATAATATTATTTTGTATTAAGGGGCTAGAGACTGTTAACAATCATTGAGAAGACAAAATTACTTTAGCAAAGATGGTTTGGTAGTAAATTTTGTGCTGAATGTGAAATACAAAGCTAACTAAAATTGGAGAACTTGCTTAAATTTAATAACATTTCGAATCACCGTTAGATCATTGCTAGTCTCTTACTGTTGCATGTACTGTTTTTGTCTGTATGTTTGCAGATGCACATATCCTCCTATATTAGCTAATCAATTGTTTAACTTGTATAATAATCTTTCTGACCTTTTTAGGACTACCTGTGTTGCTACTGTAGTATATTATTCACCTTATTTATGTGTCTAAATTTAGGTTGCCAAGCTATTTTCAAAAATTCAAGAAATGGTAGAAGAAGAAAACAATCTGGTCTTTGTTCTGATTGGTAAGTGACTACAGATGAATCCACATATTTGATTCTGATTTTAATTTTTGACTAGCTGAATTTAAGAACTCATATAATTCTGCAGATGAAGTTGAAAGCCTCGCCGCTGCCAGAAAAGCAGCACTGTCTGGTTCCGAGCCTTCAGATTCTATACGGGTTTGTTGTCTCTATACAATGAGCTAGATGTGTTCATATGCTTTTTATTACTCCAACATGTAAGTCTATGTAGGTTGTGCTAAGTTTAAGGTTACTGAAATATATGCTACCTCAGGTTGTCAATGCCTTACTAACACAGATGGACAAATTGAAGTCATCCCCAAATGTGATAGTCTTAACTACCTCAAACATAACTGCAGCTATTGGTAGGTTGAAGATTTAGCTTAAGTGCTGTATATTGACTTTATTTTGTTCATTATTCTTTTTATTTTCAGTTTGACTATTTTTTACAGCAAATGTATCATATATTAAGTGTGTGGACGTATATCTATGTTCTCCAAGGGAAAACAGCTGTGAGCATTATGCTTTTAGTTGGAAATTCGCAATACATGATATGCTGATTCCTGCATATTTGTTGTTTCTAGTCAGCAGCAATAATGCATTTGAAGCAATGCTATCAGGATAACTTCTTTTTTTTAAAAATAAATTCAAACCAAGGGAAATAATACTGTATACTCATAAGGATTGCTTCTTCTTAGATGATTGATTTAGGCATATCAAATCTCTCCAAAAGAGCTATGATTGTCCTCTGGTCGTCATTTTCTCTTGGGATTTTCATCTTTTTCTCCTATTTGTACCAATATTTGTTGTCCAGGAATTCCACCTCCGTATTCTGACCTTCTTGGATGTTCCATATTGTACCATTTAAGCTCTTTAATAAGTAGCTTCTAGTCAAACTATAGCTAAATCACAATTTCATACAAGGACACAATTTTCATGATCTTGCACTTGTATTTAATTATAGATGTCGCCTTTGTGGACCGAGCGGATATTAAAGCCTACGTGGGGCCTCCAACCATTCACGCACGCTATGAAATTTTGAGATCCTGTTTTCAAGAGCTATTACGAACTGGAATCTTGTCATATCCTCACTTGAAGGTACTTTTCTAGACTGCCGGTGAGGTTGTATGCTCATGATATGTTACATGGCTTGGAAACTCTGATCCTAAGAACACTGATTAGCTGCTGCAATAAAATGTGAAACTATTGTAGGATGCTAGTGAAGTCATTCCTAAGTTTACTGGTGTTAGAGAGAGTTTGAATACCACGGTACAACCAGAATATCAAGACTTGCTGAGCCTAGGTAAACAACTCCTTGAAGCTGCTGAAGTATGTGAGGTGAGCTAACGTGCAAGTGTTTTTCAAATTATCATATTCAACAATGTATAGAAACAAGAGTAATCTCGGAATAACATGAAAAGGTGATACATTTCTCCATCAGGGATTGAGTGGGAGATCACTCAGGAAGCTTCCATTCTTGGCCCATGCAGCCCTCGCTGATCCTAACTGTCATGACCCTCACACATTTTTGAAGACATTGATGGAAACAGCTAGAAGAGAACGTCTGGAGATGCCCGACTAGATACTAGTAAACTTTATCATTGCATGATTGAGATGTTATACATAAATGTGTGGATATTGATCAAAATGAAAGAGCTAGATGCTGACAATGTGTTCATTAATGAAGGTAGATATACGTTTCTATTGGATGAGATGCTAATTTGACAAGGTTCAAGCTGATAAGGTACCATTGATGATTTGTATATACCGGAGGGAATTGATTAGAGGACCAGGAAAATGATTTTTGACTGATAATTTCTGAGGGGCTTTCCTGTTGTAATCCAAATACTCAACTGCTATTCTTGTAGTTAATAGTTTAAGCCCGGTTGAGAAACTTTTATGTCTGAAATCTTGACACACTGATGACAGAGACGAGTAGTATGAGTTCTACTGATTAGTTCTAGCCTAGGGGAGTTTTAATCACCATTGTTCCCTATCACTCTTTGATTTTATGGATAATTTTCAGTCTATGCAATAGAACTTCTCAATTGCTGGCACTTCTTGCCACTTCTTGCTTTGAACTAGAGTAATGAAATCAACATAGAACTCTCGACTCTCCTCCATTTACTACAACTACTGTGAGGGAAGTTGAGCTTAGTTCAAGGATTACTGGCAGTTCATCCAAGCCAAATCGACGTAGTTTTGGCAACCCATCAAATGCCAAATAGTGAAGAATAGCGACGTCGTTTTGTACGTATATGATGTAAAAAGACAACTATATCCAGTTGATGAAAATGAAAAATTCTTGATATTAGACCGGATGACCTAGTTGTCAAATGGAAAATGAAAAATAACATTCAACACAACTGATTAATATAAGCAAACTAAAGCTGGAAGTGAAAATGTGTCAGGCTAGAGGCATTTTACTAATTTTGGACTTTGATTAAACGCTCTGCTCACAGGTATATGAATGAAAATAAAATGTGGTGAAAAACAGGCACCAACAAAAGTAAAACAAATCACAGGCATACTAATTGCTCCTACAAAGCACTGCTTACAGATGAACCAAAAAGGCTGCTTATGGCTGGATGTTTGCGGATGTGGTGAGGAAACTTGAAAAGAAGATCCTTGGCCTCCGAATGCCTGTCCTCATCAAAGAAGCTTTGCAGAACTTGCTGGTATGACGAGACTGATGGATATTGCTTACTGCTTATTGCTTTCAGAAGCGCCAAACCATCCTCAACTGATCCCGACTTTGCAATGTACTCCATAAAAGGTGTCACGTGAGGTGGATATTTCAGGCTCTTCATAACTCGAAGAAGGTCCAGCGCTTCTTCCAGCCTTCTCTCCCCCAACAGACTTTCAATCAGAGTTTTCAATGTAGATTGCCAAGGTTTCAAATGACACCTGTTTGTCATTTCAGTGAGTAATTGGTAAGCTCCGACCACCTTATTCTGATTCAGGAATCCATACACTAGAACCTCCAACAGGTCAGCATCGGCGTCTAAACCTTTCTCCACCATCTTTGCAAAGCACAGCAGTGCCTTTTCAACATCGCTGGCAGCGCAGCAACCCTTTATCAAAATGGTCCAAGTCATGATATCAGGACTTAATCCATCTGCTTCCATCTGATCTAACACGTTATTTGCTTCTTCTAAACGCCTTGCTTTACAAAGACCATAAATCAATTGGCTGTAGGTGATGTTATCAGGTTGGTAACCAGCATTTTTCATTATCTCAACTAGCTTTTCTGCTTCATCAAAGTTGCCAACACTCGTCAAAGATCTATGGATACCATCGTAGTCAGATTTCAACAGGCTAAAGCCGGCTGCCTCATACTTACTCTTAACTCGGAACACAAGATCCAAGTCGGGATCTTTACACCCAGCAATAATACGCAAAAGCAAACTACACTCTTTTGCCAAAGGCTTAAAAGGACTATCCATCATATGCTCATAAAGCTCCACTGCATCCTTCAACATCTTACTCTTCTGAAACTCTCTCGATATCTTGATATATGTATCAATATCAATCTCATACCCAGCATCTCGCATCTCCCTAACCATTCCCCAAAACTCCGAAACACACTCTTCCTTGCAAAGAATCCTAAGAATCCCATTGTAAGTAACACTATTGTGCTCGAAACCCATACTGTCCCTCACCCACCCGAAAAAGCTCAAAGCCTTTAACCTCAAACCTTTCACCCTAAGCTCTTTCAACACCCTCAAGATAAAGCTATCGGTAACTCTGATGCCCATGTCACCTAGTTTTCGCTCTACCCCACTGTCCCAATTCAAATCCTGAATCACATCAACCACCTTCTTGACAACTTCCCCCATAGCATTTTCTTGAATCATTCGCTCATAAAAATGCTTCAAAGCAGTGGCATCAGTAACCATTTTAGCTTTTCGCAAATTCGTTAGGATAGTCATATATGTCTCCTCATCAAGATAAAAACCATTTTCTTTCATTTCCTTGATGGTAAACCAAAACTGCTGCATAGCATCTTTATTAGCATAGATTCTCAGCATTAAACTATATATGGCAGAACTCGGCCTAAACCCATTTTCCTCAGTTACCCAGTTGAAAAAGTGGGCAACTTTATTTGGGTCTTTGTCTAATTTCATCAAAATATACACAACAGTCTCATGGCTCAGTGTACGGGTCAATTGCTCCTTTTCTAACCAGCTATTAGACAGAATTTCCTCAATAACTAATCCTGTTTTGGATGAGAAGAAGAGCTTCTCCCGACTAAAGAAAGCAGACGGGGGATTGCGAATTCTTGGGGAAAGAAAAGGTGACAAATTGGAGAAATTAGTCACCTGAGTGTGGAATAACCGGGTTCCCAACAGCTGAGTTGAGGGAATAAATTTGACGAATCGGAGACTGCTGAGGATTCTCTTCATCTTTTCTTCATCCACGGATGCTTCGTTTGGGTGGGTTTTTGGAGGGTTTTAGGGATATAGAGTCGCGGTATGAACTGATGCCTACACTCGACATCTTACAAAGTTTAGTCCCTCCGTCCCGGCAAATTGCATAGAATTTTTTTCATGCTAATCAAAGAACTTATCTAATTATTAATATGTTTAACTATGTATAATAATAATGAACAAAATGTTACTTTTGATGGACTACTTGTTAGGACGAATCCAACAATTTCACATACGATTATATTATTGCTTATATATGTACTTAAATATGCGGTCAAAGTTTAATAGAGAATAATGTTAAATAGTAAGTGTGCTGTTTGAGGTGAGATGAAGGGAGTATATATTCCCACCTTCTCCCGTGTACCCTCTGTGCCCCTGACCAAAAACCCGACACAGATCGACACAAGCGAACTCAATCCAAAATTCGTTTCCAACACGTAAAATATAGGCCCTAATCCGGATCTGACATGATTGAATTAATTTCGAAATCCGATTTTGACCCTAATAATATCGATCTGAAGTTAAACCTGAAACGACCGAACTCAACATGAAATCCGATTCTAACTTGAGAAATATAGACCCGAACCCGATACGACTGAAATTAATCAAATATCTTAATATGACCCAAGATATATTGACCCAAATCTGACGTAAATCCAAACCCGATTCAAGCCGATAAATAAGTTATATAATCCTACATGTAATCAATCTATAACCAATTCAACTCGAGAACCATATAATCCTATTGATTTTGATCATCGTAATTGATCCAATTCGTTACGTTCCATCCATCCACCTCAATATATTGATTATATAAATTAAAGGAAAAAGGGAAAAATGACCCTATTAAATTGAGAAAGTACAGATATAACCCTGTAAAATCTGAAAGTGCAATCTAACCCTATATTTTTTTAAAAAAATTGTGCAATTATACCTATTTTGCTCAATTTTGGCATTGACTCAAAAAATCAGCCATTGACCAAACATGAAAAGACATAAATACCCCAAGTATAAAAATTGAAAATTTTATAGACCATTTTACCCCTACACTTCTTCTTCTTCAAACACACCCTCTGCTGCTCCACTGCTCCTTCGCCGGCCACGCTGGCACCATTGCACCACCGTCAACACCCACACCACCATCTCCGCCCCAGCCCTAAACCCAGCCCCATCACTACCACCACCAGTCCCTCTCCCTCAAGCCACCACCACGACGAGATTGACGCGACATGAGTTATGCGACTACGTCCTAACCGACAACGCGATTGAATGGCTGACGCGGCGTGATTGAACGACCAGTGTTGGCGAGGAACGAGTGTTGGCGAGGAACGAGTGTTGACGAGAAAATGGTGGAAGAAATGACGTCGACGGGGAGAAGAAACGGCATCGGGAAGAACAGAGGAGAACGTCGAGAAGAAATGACGTCGGGAAGAAAAAAAGAGAACGACGAAATGAAAGAGGAGAAGTTGTGTCGAGAAGAAAAGAGGAGAAATGGCTGGAGAATATTAGGGTTAGGGGCATCAAAATCATTTCATATATTTTTTTAAAAAAAATCAGAGGGGTAAAATAGTAGTTTCACAAAATTACGGCTAAAATTGATCGGAATGAGTAATTTTGCACTAAATTCAACTAAGTACGATTATATTGACAATTTCAAACACTGAAATGTTATATTGACACTTATGTCATGTATGTTGAGTTATAAAAGCACTTTTCTCTATAATATTGCTTAAAGTCCCTTCAAACGAACCTATGTGCGGATGATTCCATTCCTGGACACCAATCCTTCTTCATGTTAGAAGGATTATGGTCGTTCTTGCTTATTGTAACAAGAATTGTACAGCGAACTTGGATGTGCAAGTAAGAAATTAATCTAAGCTCTCATTGTGAAAAACTGAATTAAAATATACTCTAAATTTAAATGGTACAGACTTGGGTGAGACGGTCTCACCTGATTTTATGGTGAGACGGGTGTTTAAGTAAAATAATTTAAAGATGGGAATGATATGAGGTACTTTTTTATAATTTATAAAACTTTAGTTTGTACCCTATATCACCATAAGTTATGGTGAGTCGGTCTCTTTCTCAAAAGAAATATATGCACACCTAATTATATAACGTGCCCCTGCCCTATTTTTATTCGATTCTAAACTTTCCATGCACACGAGAAGCCCATGTTAATTGTAAGGACAAATGGTTCATAAACTATTTCGAATCAACAATATTCCTCGAATAGTAATATCTATTATGATGACTGATGAGTGTCAAATTACATAAAATTAATTTTTCTCCAGTATTTATTTCCAAATTTTTTGGTATACAAATGTGGATAATCCTAAACCTCTAATGGTTAAAATGTAAGACAGCAATTAAAACATCATTACCAAAATCATAGCTATAGCTGCCAATCAATTTAAACTTTCAAAGACTACCATTTAAAGTAGTAACCCTGAGCACATGACACTTATATCATCACCAGATTTAGGCATTTGCGATTATTTTGGTTGGGTTTGAAGTGAACAATTAATTGTGAATCACCATTATTTGGTTTCACTATCCAATATAGATAGTCATTAGCTAGGCATAACCCCTATATTGTCCAATTAATCCTGAATCAGAATTAAAATATTTTAATTTATGAGGGAAAATAACCCTTTTCAAATTTTCCATCTTCCGTAAACTACCAGCATAAAATTTCACCCACAAAAATTACTTTTTGTAATCATCAAAAAATATTGTCAAAACAGAACATCAGAGGTTAGGTCCTCAATATATGAAAATCTAGTCACTAGTGCTGTAGAGATCTGTCAATCTCTAACCCGAACCGAGAACCCAACATGTACCGATACGATTGAATTGATCCGAAATTCGATTTGATCCAAGAAATATTGACCAGTACCTGACCTGAACACACTCCACTCAACCCAAAACCCGATTATGACCCGAGAAATATTGACCTGTACCCAAACCCGACACGAAAGAATTCAACCCAAAACATGAATATGACCCGGTAATTTGGACCCGAACCCAACCTGAACACGAACCCGAAATCAACCCCAACCCGATCCAATCCGAACCCAATTCAATCCAAACCTAATTCAACCCGATAAATCAACTAGATAACCCTACGTGTAATCACCCAAAACATATATAATTATAAAAAGTTAATTAACATTTAATATGGAAACAAGTCAACTTGGTTATGAGTCAAACTAATAAATTCTTTAGACATACTTATTAGAATAAAATGGAGTTATATATATATTACGAGTTTACAGATATGATTACTAGTACGTAAAATCAACTCATAACAAATCTGAATACACAAGGTTAAGTTAAAATGCACACGACTAAATTTATAAATCTAATGAATAATA
>JAUOBV010000010.1:3498860-3515362 GCA_032360425.1 Rubia occidens
CTCTTAACTCTCCTTAGAGAATTTCAAGGCAAATTGCCACACATAGAGCACAAAAGTGTACAAAAGTGAATCCAAAAAGTCTCAAAATAACCATATAAAATGGACACACCATATATCAAGGTCATTGAAGATTTCTTCCGCGGGACCATCAATGGAGATTGGCGAAGAATTGGTTCAATGGCGAAGTAGAAGCTAGAGAAGCACCGATAGTAGGAACATGCACCCATATATTTGAAAAGTGAAGAATTTTTCCAATGACTTTGGAAAGAAGAAACGTAAAGTGATCGTGGATGGGAGTTGGAAGAAATGCTCCATTTTTTCCTTCAAATTGCCTTATTGAGAGCATTTGGATGTTAGACATTTTCTCGATGTCATGTACATTGAGAAGAATGTGTGATTTTTTGGTTGGGACGTTGTTGAATACCCTTGGAAAAACAAAGTACAAGCTTAAGCCCCGATTAAATATGGTTGAGATGATAATTAAGAAGAACTTAGGGCCAGTGACTTCAAGTGAAAATTGTTACCTGCCCCCTGTTTTCTATTCTGTGTTTTAGTCGGAGAAGAAATATTTCTGTGAGGCCCTTAGTAGTGTTAAAGTCTCGGCTGCACATTCGTCCAACATCAGTATATGTGTGTCAGTGGAGGAATTGAAGTTCGTTGGGTGGAAGTCACATGATTGTCACTATCTAATGCAGGAATTAAATTCCATTACGATTCACTCCTCATTTTCATCCTATGTAAGATTGTGTATTACGAAGGTATGTTTGTTCTTCAAGTCCATATGAGCAAAACAATTAGTGTGTCAAAGTTGGACATATTGTAATCAATGATGAATTTTTTTCCGGATGGAAATGTATTTCCCCCCTCATTCTTTGACAATATGTTCCACTTGATCGTTCATCTCGTGCGGGAGATAAATCTTTGTGGTCTTGGGTTTTTGTGGTGGATGTACCCGTTCGAGAGGTACATGAAAATACTCAAGCATTTTGTGAAGAATTGGTACAAGTCTGATGCAAGTATTGTACATAGGTATGTGGCAGAGAAGGTCATCAAGTTTTGTTATGATTATACGAAGGAGGTCGATTAGGGTGGATTTCCAACTTATAGACACAAGGGAGAGTTTGAAGGTTATGGATTTAGGCAAGGGAAACTTTTGAGTCCTGGAGCAGAATTTTTTTGTACTACCCATCTTTATGTTCTTCGAAACATGAAGACGTTATCCCATGTATAGAGATTCACATGGATCCCATTAGAGTCGCCAACTCTAATTTGAATGAAGCTAATGTCTTACAATTATATAGTGGGACTTTTGTGCCATGGTTGCGTGATTACGTTGCCGTGGGCGATCATCCTATGAAAGTTAAGCGGTTGGATCGTAGACCATGGGTGCTGTACTTTGTTACGGAGGGTACGACATCAATAATTTTACTTTCAACACAAAATCAGTGGATGATAAGGGTGTTTCTCAAAATAGTTGAGTGTTTCTTGTGTCCGAAGCTTTTCATGTAGGTTGTTGAAGTGATAATGATCCTATGTACGCTCATAAGTGTTACTTTGGAACAATTTCAGATATTTGGGAGCTTGACTATGTCACTATGCGAGTCACATTTTTTAAATGTCAATGGGTGGATTTCAACAATGGGCAACAGGCACGGGATTTTGGTTTCACCCTTGTCGATAGGAGTCGGGTCGGTTGGCTGGAAGATCCTTTCATATTGGCCTTCGTATTTTATGTATAGGATCCTTCCGATCTTAGGTGGGAGATTGTTGCAGAAGGAAAACGTGCTTTTGTTGAAGAATACGAAGTTGAAGAAATTATTGGTTTTGGTCAAAATACTAAGGGTGATGGAATGAATAATGCTATATATCTTTCTTGAGTAGAACGATTAGAGTTTGAACTGTTTCATCGGCTGTAATGATCATGATGAGGGAATATGGGTGGACATCTAAGTAAGGTAACCCGTAAAAAGAGATTGGCCAAAAAAGTTCCGAAGAGAAGAAAATGGAATAGTAGTGTCATCGATTGTAATTTTATTTTTTTACAATTAGGTGCTTCAAATTTCATTGATCAAAGCTTTGTTTTTAATGAAACTTCTATTTAGGTTTAAGAAGTAGAACAAAGCAAGCTTTAAGTCATAATTCATACCCTGAATAATTCAAATAGCATTCAAACTAGAACATAGCATTTAAACTAGAAAATAAAAAAATCGCATACACTATTACAAACCATTCAAACTAGAAAATAGCATAAGTCAAAAACAAACCAACCTTCAAAACTTAAGTAAAGAAATAGCAAATATCCTAAAAGAAGGATAATTTTAAATCCCATGAATAACAATTTGACATAGAAATGTCTATGGAAGGTCCATTTCCAAGTTATCCTCAAGATCACCCATTGATGTTGATCGGTCAAGACGAGGTGGGTTGATGGAAGCGAGATGGCGTTCGTAGGCTTGTTGTATTTTCCCATTTTAAAAATACTTGCCTTCACGGGGGAGAATTCCTTGCGCACCCACTTATAGCATTCTATAATGCATTTGAATTAGGCTTTCTACGAATCTGCAAAGTTAAACACATACACTTAAATATCTATAAAAATATATCATAAATATAAAAAAACTGCAAGAAAAAATAGGAATTCACTAACCTTCATCAACTCTCGGCCTCTTGCTCAGTTCCCCACCACCTTGGGTATTTGGCACCATTTATGATAGACCAGTACCCACCTCTTATTTTTGAAGTAAGTCTTGTCGGATTTCTCCTCATCGGCAATTTTCAAATCCTTAACCTTCTTCATTATGATGGTGATCAAATTCCCGTAAGAGAGGTTCCTCACCACCTTCTTCGAGGTTGCAACCCAAAGCATATTCCTAAATATCGCCATCTCGGGGTTAATTTTCCTACCATCCATTATGAAATAGAACAACATCAAGGTGGTATAAGTAGGCTCGGTAATGTGTCTGGCGATCGGAACTAAACTTCTAGCAGTCATTTCAAATACATTACGTTGATATATTGTCTAATGATTGAGAGAAAAAGTTTACGGCTTACCCAAATCTGCCTCGTTATACTGGAAATACGTCACACTATATTAGATAGGGTTAATATATGGGTAATCAACAAGTACTGCTATTTTCCCCTATGATAAACATCACACCAGGTAAACGCTTTCCAGGTTCCTATATAGGCAATCTAGGGCTTCATTCAGAATCCAATGGCTAACTGGAATATCAAACCCCTAACCTAGTAGAGTAATAGCTATTCGCAACCTTGTGTAAATTACAATAAAATTGACAAGTCAAATCATAAATGATGCTTTGTTACACTAGAGCAACCTTTCCATATGTTGGTCCCCATACTTTTCTAACGATTTGGCTAATCCTATTCATTAGTACACATTGAAATCAACAACATAGAAATCAAACTTTGGTGGCTCTTTGTCCTCGCTTAGTTCAAGCTGGAGTCCCTAGGCTTCCATGAAATGTTTATGCTAGGCATCCGCTCTAGTCAACATTTCGTGGGGTTTTTTTCCACGTCGCTACAAATGCAGTTCAAGTATAGGTCTATGGTACTCTTCCAACTGATGTGGGAATCTGTCAACAAAACAAATTCAACACACACAATTATCAAAAATTACAATAATTTGATAGAAATTTCAATGAAATATTAAATAATTTTATAAAATTATGGAAATCCAATCCCTCGGCTCTATCAAGTTACGTGTTCCAAACCCTTTTTTGCATTGTTTGCGGCCTATCCAGGAATCACCCATTGCTCCCATTTATTGTCATCTTCGATCTTCAACTACTTATGCTAGAACAGGTTTCACATTAAAACTCTAATCGGAGAGATCGATCTTGGGGCAGGACTCCGGCTTTCTTAGTTAAAGCAGTGACCAAGCCATCGTAGGGGAGATCCTATTTTTTCGTATTCTCGGCTTGAGCATGCTCAAAATTATGGTAAACCTGGGGTTTATCTTCACCCCCTCCATCACATAGTAGAATAGCATAAGATTACCGATGGTTGGCTCACATGTGTGCCTACCCATGGGCAACACATTCAAGAATATCCACTCATAAATGAGCATCTGCTCAACTGTCAAAACGCTAATATTATAGCTCTCTGTTGGGCCTGCGGTACTTCCATTCTTATGGAAGTATTTCCTAGCCATGGCTACAAGGTGTAATAGGGTGGTTTTGATGACCGACGGCCAAATCTGTTGGTGATAGATTTCTAGGGGGGCATGAGGATCATCGGGTTTCAATTTCTTAGGGGAGGTGTAGGGGCATTCTAGGACTGCATTAATTGTGTATTTAGTGACCGCGGTCGTTTTACCGTTGACCTTAGTAACATCACAATTATTCATGCTTTGTACCAAATTAGCATAAAATTGAATCACATCGACTACATAAGCAGTATCCTTCGAACATAACAAATTCTCTAAATGTTGATCTTTGAAACGGTCTAACAAATAACGTAGTCTCAAATCTTCAATCGATGACGCAAAAAAACCTTTACCATTAAAACGTTACACTTGGATTCGACATACTTATTCACTACTTTGTTATTGAAAAGTTACTCCGACAGCTCGATCCCGGTGAATGGTTGATGGCTACGTACTCGCTACTCCGGTACTCTTCTTTATGTATCTAGGCCTCGATATTGTGACCAAATTAGGAATTTGGGGGAAGAATTTGAAGGTTAGGGCCTGAGGAGAATGTTCAAATTGAGGATTATCATTTGTATCGAATTGCAGATTTAGGATTCTCTTATTTTATATACTAAAACAGGTTCCAAAATGGGAACCTGTTTCTAGGTTACATCCTAAAGGGCCGTATGTACTTCCAAGTTCGATTGTGCTATCTGACATGACAAAAAAGCATTAAAGAAGGGTTTTCAAAGGGTAATAAATACCTTAAGAAAACTTGCAAGATCCCCCCCCCTATTTCTCCCACATCAAAACCTCTTCAGCTCTCTTCTTCATTTCTTTCCATCTTCAATTCATCATTTGATCTTATCTCAATGAAAGGTGTGCGTTAATGCTTCGTACTCCTACATTTCTCTTATATTTGGTAAATGCTCACTTCATTTTCACATTATTGAGGGGGAAGAATTTCTTTTGCTATAGGACTTGAAGGTGAATAAGTTTTAATAAAATTGAAGCTCCCACATGGTGTAAAGGTTAGAGTTTCTAATCCCTAGATTATTTGAAGCTCAACAATGGATTCTTGAATGGTTGATAATTTTTAGGTCTATTGATTGTTTAATGTGAATGTTTAGTGAAATCCTAATGATTGTGATCTAGGTCGAACCCGGGGTTGTGATATTTTGTATTCTATCTAGTGCTGGTTGGTTGTTTACCAAGTGTAAATATTTGAAGATGTTTGATGTGGATATCATCTCTAGTATCTTTTTTCCCTAAACCTTGTTTTATGAAGTTAATGTTAATGATGGATTGGAGAATTTGTGCATGTAGGATCAATAATGTCTAAGAAAAGTACTCGTGATGATGCGCCACGTTCGCAAAATAGCCATCCTGAGATAATGGGATTTGGTTGCGATGATGGCAATGGATCCGATGAGGTAGAAATAGCCAAAACACACTGTAGAACATTAGAATGTAGTATGACTAGAAAAGAGTTCATTTAGTTGTTTTTGTAAACAAGTCGGGCAAGTTTTTGTTGAAAGAACGTGCAAAATGATCTAGTTGGGTCAGGAAGGTCGGAAGGACAAGGTAGACATAAGGTACGATAGTTCGCATGAGGTACCGAAAGACTAAAAAGACACCCTATGAATGGAGTGCAAGGTACCGTTATTGGCCATAATGATATTCCTATCTAATTTCCCATCCTTTTAATCTACAAACTAACTCCCCCCTATTGTAAATCCCAACATTCAAAATTCTCATAAAGACCCTTTGAAACTGAAGCCACGGATATGGTAGATCAAAGAAAGAGGGAAATGACCTTGATGTACAAGAGTTGGTGGGAACACAAGTACATGTTGTCAAGGGACTACATATTTTCTCTGGAGAGAGGTGATCGCATGTGCCTAACTTACACACACATTTTACCGGAGGGTTTGGAGATCCACAAGCGAATGGCTTGTAGAATGTCACTAATGTTAGTAAACTTATATTAAATTTTCAAAGTATTTAGATTAACATGTCTTTAGTGATGCCATGGCTCTAACAACCTAACATAGGGTACGAGGAAAGAAAAACAACTCACTCATTGCCGCGAAGAATGTAATTCCTCACCAATTGAGTCATGGGAGTTATGGATTGGCGGCAATCGTGTTAGTGAGAGAATGTCTAGAAAGAGATGTTCAAATTGCTATCGAGACCGGGATGACTGAAGACGAGGCAGGGGGTTCGGTACAATCAATGGGTGTATATAAAATTGAGAGGTGCGATCTATTCCTCAAAGGCCGACAAAACAAGGGGGTGTATACAAAAAGGAGGAAGAAAAACAAGTAGCGGAACGAGTGGTAAACCCTTAAACTATTTTTTTTTACCTCCTTCACATATTTTCCATTCACATGTACTAACCCATTCCCAAAATTTTGATCTTAGGAAAAATTGAAGAATGATGAATTGGAAGGGAAATTCATACCCATGGGTAGGCATGAAATCCTTCGCGGAACTATAAGAAAACTCCACCACCCGTGACATGTTAGGGAGTGGATGTGTTCTTCACCTAATGAGAGGCGTTTGGAATTGATCAATCCTATGATCGTCCACAACCATCGCGGATTCACACTTTGCAAAACACAAGCTCTTCTCCAAGAGAAACGAATTGAGAAACAAGACATTCTAATTTGTAAGTTGATCCAACACACCGAGCTTGCTCTTCCGGAGATTTTAGACGATTTAATTCCCAATTGGACTCTGCCATCAAGGGGATCACATCAGTGATCCCAAAGATGTTGAGGTTAATTGCGAGGTAATTATTTAAACTCCTAGAGATGAAGCCAACAATCTTGACAAGGACATCCTCGCAAGTGATAAAAAAAGTATGCATTTCATTGCTTTCAAATCGTTACTACGATGTTCGTGTCATATTTAAGAAATTTTATTCGTGTGATGTAAGGTTCACATGTGTGTGAGCTATACATTAATCAAGACATAGAGGGTAGACTACTCCATGTAGCCAATGGAGTTTTGCATGAGTTAATGAAACATCATCACACCCTACCGATTGCAGAAGGTATTTCTAGAGTTTCTTTGGAGAAACCGTTGGTGATGAGTGCTTCTATGCCGATTCCAGATGGAGGATACAATAAAGTTGGTCCCGCTCGGGGAATGTTTCTTATGTGGCCTTATCTACTAATATACATCAATCCTATAAGGAATCGGCATTTGAAAGACACATGACCTACAACACCTAAAATGGTCCAAACTACCCATCCAAAGAACACCTAAACCGATCTAAACAACGCCAAACAAGGTTAGACAACCAGTTCCAAGAGCAAAAGTCCTGAAAGACTCACCTCACTTCGTTCGAGTGCTACACAATTGGTTTCAACCACATGATCGCAACTCAACATACACATTTTTGAGAAACGAATGCGTATTTGGTTACAAATAGGAAATCATCGCGCTTTGGAGTGATTTTGAGAATCCATGGAGATGTGAGCAAGTTAATTAGACGATAATGTCCATAAACACCTTGTGAGAACAATGTATTTTTTTATTTTAACTTGTTTACAACTAATGTGAAAATATTCGTATTTTCAAGGTACTTATATTTTTGCAATAATCAAAAGAAGGGAAGGATTGGATACATGTGCTTGGTGATGATTCAAGAAATTGGTTGTACAAACCAAGAGAGAATCGACTACATTCGCAAAAACCTAGGGAGGAAGGATAAGAAATTATTCACTGCGCCCTACATTGAAAGGTTATAGTTACGGTAGTCATTATGTTTACGAACATAATTTGTGCAATTTTGTGAAGATAAATTTATTTTTGTTTCCCGAGATCATTGGTGGTTGATTTGACTATTCCTGCAAAGAAACGAGTATATTGGAAGGATCCCTTGCACTTCCAACCATTAGACGCATTTGTCAAGATTTTTGCATCGGCTATGAAAGACACTAGTGAAGAAAGTGATATCAAATTTGAAGTGGTCGAAATCAAGGTATAATACGGTACATTTGCTTCTTTTTTATATGATATTTATATTATATATTTGTTTCTAGACTTTTCATGTTTTTTAAAATCAGTACAAGAAACAGACGCAAACATGGGAGAATAACTATTGTGTAATGTTGTGCGCAATAGAGTGCATAAAAAGTGTACAGTTGGATTTACTTAAAATTGACAAGGTAATTATACATTTGTTTCAACTAACCATTCTTAATGACTCAATTTCAACATAACATTTGCTAGTCTTGCTACTCGAAGATTTTCCAAAAGTTACGAAACCATATTCAAAAGAAAATATCACCAACGCAAGGAATTCTTTAGCTAGGCATCTCATTCTCAACCGCTCAGCAACCTTTGGAACCCTAACTTGGTAAAGTAACACAATTTCGATAAATTAATATGATGTGAAATGTCAGAATAGAATTGTACTAATTTCTATTCCCATTTATAGATTATTACTTAGTTATATTTTTTTAATAGATTTTTGTCAAGTTTTAAAATACTCTTGTGTACTGTGTTACATTCGTGGCTGTGAAATGAGGCCTATTTTGAGTTGGAAATATTGATGAAAATAGTTGTTTCTACCATTTGAGTTGTATGCACTTCCGATGGCGAAAGGTAATTCGACCTTTCAATATTAAAAACAATGATTTTCCTTCCGAACTCGGAAATAATTTGCACTAAAAGAAATACAACGCATGAATTTACAGAGGACCGGATTCCATGTCAGAAGAGGGAAACAACCCAGCCCATTACAAGGGATTGAAATTGTTTCCAATTATGTTTGCGAGTCCAGAACATCAGCATTTTTTAGTTCGGAATGGGCTGGGTCCGACAAAAGCTTCCCAGGTTCCGAATCGGAACCTATTAAAGATGGTTCTCTGGCCTTTCAAAGGCGGTTCATAACCACCTTTAATGATGAATTTTTAAAGGTGGTTATCGGAACCACCTTTAATGGTAGGCTATTAAAGGTGGAATCAGAGAAGACACTTTTCAATGTGCCTTCTCTTGTCTGATATAATAGTCTTTAATGGCCCATTCCCCCACTAGTGATTCCTTGTTCTGCCTCCACCCTAAGTATTCATCAAATGATATTATCGTGCCCAGTTGATCCAAGACCGATGTTGAAAAAATCAGAATTATTTTAACACTTCCTAAAATTCAAAGATCATTTAAACACTTTAAAAAAATTACTCTCCCTCTATCCCAGTTGAATCTGCACACTTTTTGATCAATTTTCTCAAAACACGTTCAACGATAAATTTAAGTTAGTATACGGGCACCAATGTCATCATACTCCCTCTGTCCATGCCAAAGAAGCCGATCAGCTTTTGGCACGAGCATTTAGGCGCTGGGACCAGGAGGAAAACGACTTGGCTCTTGTGGGGGGGGTAAAATGGGAAATTACAAAAGTTTAATCATTCCTCTTCTTTATCCCTAAACACATCTCTTCTCCACTTTAATCAAGTCATAAACTACCGCACTGCCACCACTGAACAACTAGCAACCACTGCCGCCGTTGAAAAATTAGCCATCATCAAGAAAACTATGGCAACTAAAAGGAGAATTCAAAAAGATAAAAAATCAGAAAACTACCAATCTTTTCTCAATTTCACAAGTTGGCTGCTATGCTACAGAAAGGAGAATTAGAGTCACCATGGATTTCTATGCATGCAGCAAGAAAGCTCTCAAATGGGTTGTGGACAACGTTGTATGCAGAAGAGATCACCCGATTCTTCTCTACACACTCCCTGACAGCGACTATGAAGACGGGAGCGATGCAGCAGTGCCGCTGCATTGGTAGGGTTTTTGGGGAAGGGGAATGAGAGAGCAACGATAAGTGTGGGAGAAATATATAGGCGGATAAGGCTGATTTGGTGATTGTGTGTGAGGGACGGAGAGACTGATTTGGTGGCGGCGTGTGAGGAATGGCGGTGATGGTATGTGTGAGGAACGATGGTGGTGAATGAGGAACGGTGCTGGTGGTAAACAAAAAAATAGAGTGGGCGGGTGAGTAATTATATTGGAAGCTAAATTTAACAAAGTAGGGTTTAATTACTAGGCTTATTAGTAAAGCAATTGGCCCAAATCAGAAAATTTATGTTTTAAATTTAAATGTTTGATGTGTAATTATAAAAGTATGGTAAGGGTAAAATTGATATTTTAAAGTACGTTTTTTGGCCAAAGGGAGAAAGAATGAAAATAGCACTCTTTGGTTGTGACGGAAGAACAGTGGCGGAACTGAGCCAATATTTTTGCGAGGGGACTTAGTACACAAAAATTTTCGTTCAATATATTCCCTCTAATCAATACACTAACAATACATTGTTTAACCGCAAATTTTCTCAAGCTGTATATGTTTGATCACCGATTACTTTATAACAAACATTATGTGAGATGTTTTTGAATTCTCTTTAATGTGTAGCTTCTAAATTAAAGTAAAATTTTATGGTGATTATTGCATGAAACTAAACTTATTGGGGTTCAAACATGCATTGAAAAATTTAAGAATAAAATGGTGGACCGTAAATAGATAATAGATTTAATCGTCATATTACAAAATTTATACTAGATAATAACACAATTTCAATAAAAAACAAGTTCTACATCTTTATTCTTAGATTCTTTTCATATTAAAATGTATTAATAAGAATAGAAACAAATTAAAAAAAAACATAAATTTCAATATCGAACTTAATTTTAGTGTCTTAATATGAAGAGTGGGTCTCCTAACAAGCGGACCGTCCATAAACTTATAGACATTATACGTATTTTTTACCTCAAAAAATGCATTTGTTAAACTACATACTAAATTAAGAAATTAAATAAGATTTTTATGTTATATATTTTTTATAATTTTACATTCAAATACACATTATTAATTGTTTTAACTTTTAAAATACAATATTTAAATTTTATAAAAAAATTACAATATTTAAAGTAAAAATACAATGAATGGTCCATAAACTCAAGTAAATGTTGTCTTTACTGAGATTTTTTCTAGTATGAAAGAAATAATATAGTATTAGAAATATTAGATTATGAAAAAGTATAGTAATAATATTAGCACTAGATGCAATCCATGGAATTGTAAAGGAGTTCAATGTAATTTTTATTTTATTTGTTTGGGCTACATTTGTTTATTGGCCCGAACAAGAAATACAAATAAATGGGCCTAATTAAAATTCTCAAAATGTGAACCATTTAAATACTTGCCAAAAACGTATTCTTCTTTCTCATCACCAAACGCTGCAACCAGCAACTCCTGCAACTCCGGCGCTTGAAGTAGGGCGGATCCAATTTTTTTATTTTGGTGAGGCATTATTTAATATTAATAAAAATTAATAAAAAAATATTGTCATACAACTAATTTAATGAACTTGTTCATGTTGAGTTTTCATATTTTAAAATTTAGCAACAAAATCATACACGGTAACATTCAAGAACAAATCTTTTTCAAGATAGGCAGTTAAACAATTATTAAAATTGTAGAAATTGAATAATAAAGATGAAAAAATGGTGGGGCAATAGTCAAAAGTTTCCATTGACCAAGTTTTTTAAAAATAAGAATAAAAATGGTGTGACAGCTGCCCTGGTTTGCCTAGGGCTAGATCTGCCACTGGCTTGAAGATTAAATTGTCTGGCAAACTAAAACTCTCTTTTAACCTTTAATCTTTACCTGAGGTGTAGTTTAACACATCCCGATTAACTTTGATTAGCCGGTGGCATAAATACAATGTATTTATTATTCTCTTAACTGTCGGAACTGAGTTTGGGTAGCCGCACCGATTCGACCCCCTCAATTCTGCCACTGTGAACGAAAATAAAAAAAAAGTATGAAGTTTTTGATTGGGACGGAGGGAGTATGAGATATTGTCATATTGCATGTATCATGTATTTTTTAAATATCAAATTTTATTATGTACATTGTTTGTTTATGCAACTAGAATTATTGGGATCAATATATTACGTGAAAGTTGATAAAAAAAAAGTGGTTGGATGAAGTAACTTATTTCGATTTCGACACTTATAAAAGAACTTGAAACCAGTTTTGCATTTTCATCTTTCAAAGCTGTCGTTACAAAAAAAAAAGAGATGAGGAATTGCCGCGTGTCGAGTATAAAAAAAAACCTTTGTGTGTCAGAAAAGCTCAGAGCATTGTTAGATTCCCGGTCTCATATAAAGGAAAAACCTTTCTCATCACTAATCACAACTGTCCAAATTAGTACAACATCACATCAAATCCTATCTCATCATTTCATTTTAACAGCCAGGAAAGCACCACCACTTGCCCTCGCTTCCTAGCTCCCTTTCATCACAATCTTCTTTTTCCATCTTGACTTTCTGTTCTTACCAAACACCAGTGAAGTTGAGATGGATTTGGATTTCTGGGCTGCAAGAGTTCACTCTTCAAATCATCACCTTTCTGCTGTCCCACCTAGCTTTACTTCTGGTCAGTTTCCATTTCAACCCTTAATCTTTGAGAGTTTCCATTTCAAGACTGAATCTTTGATGTTTCCAGTCTTTGCTACTATCTTGGTTTTCCATTTCAAGAGTAGATATGGATGATTCTCAATTTTGAAGCAATTTAGTTGACTAATGTCTCTGTGCTGACCCTAGCCTTGTTTCATGTTCTCTGTCTTTTGAGTCGATTTTCGGTACTCAGTTCGTTTCACTTAATTGAGGGTGAACAATTTTCTTTTGTTTAATTGGTTGTTTAATAGATGTTCCAAATATGGCAAGAGTTGGGTCTTTTTCATCCACCTATTTCGTTTTTTATTAAATTGGAGTGAACAAAAGTAATGGAACAGAGCTATCTAATTAAGTTCTAAAGATTTATGTTATCTTCAATTTGCCTTTTGATTTGTGGACCATAAGGTTTGTCTCCATAGCTTGCTTGTTTATGATGATCATGGTTGTCAGAATATATGTATAAGTGTTTCCTGAAGCTCACATCTCTGCATTGCACAGGTGCTCATTTGACCATAGATGATTCGGGAGAAGACGACGTTCGAGCATGGTTTCCCTGCCCTTTTTGCTATGTCGAAATCCAAGTTCCAGCGCTGTGTACTCATTTGCAAGAGGAGCACTGTTTTGACTTGAAAAATGCGGTACTATCGCTATACTCTTATTACATTTTGTTCCAAGTATTTTTTGCTTAGTGTTTTTGTACCTGGCTGGTATTAGCACAAGAACAGCATCAAGTATGGTTGGCCTGTATGTTCTTATTTATCAAATACCATGCCAGAAAGTAGAAGAATTATGAACGATACGTGGCTTTTGACTTAGGCATGTACTACAGGTATGCCCGATATGTGCTGCAAATCTAGGAAAAGATGCAATTGGCCATTTCACAATGCAGCATGCTCATTCAGTGAAGGTATATATATCTCTTTGCATTTCTAGTTTGTGAATTATAAATTGAGTGGAAGGCTAAAAGATAAATAATCACAGAAGAGGAGGAAAACACAAAGACCGGGTTTGTCGGGTAATGCTTCATCGATGGTTGGAAAAGATTTCCGAGAGTTAACTTCATTCATTGGTTCAAACGTATTCAGTTATAAGTCCGACAAGCACGAACCTGCTCCTGATCCACTCCTATCACCATTTATTTGTTCATCGTCTTACCCAAATTCCAAAGATCTGAAACAGGATGTAACCTCCGGTTTTACTGATTCAACCGCTAATACAGAGAGGTGACTTCTTTTTCCGATTTAGAAACTTTTTCTACTCTTGAAATTTTGTTCTTTTCCTCATCTTTGTAAGTTTGCTCTTGTTATTAGAAGCCATTGTCTAAGGCTTTGTTTAACCATTTTTTAAAACTATACATTCACACTCCCAATACAAATTTAATGTACATGTTCAAAGAAAGAGAGAGAAATCTTCCAATCTCGGAGGCCTGTTTGTAAAACATTATCTGATCTTAGTTTACTCTTAACTCTCCCTTTAGTGTTTGCGTTAGTTGATCGATAAGTAACCCAATAATTTTCTAAATTTTTGATGCAACCTATTTGGATACTTCTATGTTAAGTGATTGTCTGAATAGATATACTTCAAACCAATTTGAATCTCATGGAATGTAGATCCCTGTTGTCTATATGATGATTACCTTTTATGTTCAATAACAAGGAATAGCCAACAGAATATAGATAGAAAGTATCTATCATTAGCTACATTGAAACTCTAAAATGTAGTTGATGACTCAAAGCAATGAGATTCTAGCCCTGAATATGGGACAGGTTGAAGGTGCCTCCACACTCTAGTTACGTATGGATTCGTTCGAAAAAAGAAAAACAAGTGGCCAGTCCATTAATAAAATTATCAGTTGTAAAGTAGGTAGATGCATAAAGTGGAAGAATATGGGAATGAACTCAATGAATGCTGTAACTATTAGAGATAGATTTGAGTTGTTACTTCAAAAGAATTCAGTTTCGCTTTGAACATTCCTTTTTATGCCACATTATTATTTCGAACCTGTAGCGGTTTGGTCTTCAGCATGATACGTACAAGTGCAAGCAATTGCATGGTTCAATCTGTACTGCTTACAAATGTAAGAGCCTAAAGTTGTTTACTTTTGTACTGAAGGTCATCTTGAGGTTATCAAAAAGCTATTAGTTTCTTGAAGATGCTTAATCTTAGCATAGTCATTAGAACGTTAAAGGTTGAATAGACAACTTATTATTTTGCTCAAGTAAATAAATTCATAGAGTTACCATTATTTGATTCAAGAAAAGACGTGTCCTTGCAGGCATCAACTTCTGTAGTTTTGGTTGGAATTTGTATATGGTAGTCATTTGCAATAGGAGTTCTGATTTTTATTTTTTAATTTCTGATTCTACTAGCTCTGCCTCTGTTCGAGAATTAAATTTGCACTAGCTTTCCTCAAATGCCAAGAGCAACTGTAAGTAAAGTTCTTTGTTTGCATAACAGAAAATTTCCACTCTTTCCTTGCTTTTGTTTATTAACCTAGTTTGACGTTAGCGACACATGAAGAATTGCTTATAGTAATCATATGAGAGTGAGATAAATAAGATTAAGTGCTTATAAAGTGAGAATTTCTAAATGAAGGATTAGTGACAGTGAACTCTAGTTTTTTTGTTAAGAAGTCCAATTCATCGTTCATTTCATATGTCCTTGGTTATGCATATTGGATGACCCAGTCTATCATCGTTGTTTTACAGGAAACCATCGCTGTCGGATGCTGTTCAAGAACAAGATTACGAGGAGAGGATGAAGCAAGCTGCCTTCTTTCAAGAACTGATCATGTCAACCGTTTTCTAGCCTGTTTTCTTCCTGCAAAATCTGTAGGCATGAAGTAACAAGGTGCGACTTTGGTGAACAGCATCGCTTACCCGACATGCATATTAAGGTACCAGTTCTCTCGCGAATGCGCTTGCAGGTCGTTGTGCGTAGTAGTGCTGGATCATATTAGTAGTATTACCGAGTGTGTGATGGTGGCTAAATTATTCGCTCACGAGAAATCGTATCTTACAAGAGTTGTACGCTAGAAATTACACGGTGTGCCTGTAATGCGTCCATGGAATCAGACAGTGTACTAGTTTCCATCCTTTCAAGGAGGGGCCGTATACTATGTATATCATGTTTTATTTTCCTGCGAGCTTAGTAGTAGATACATCACAAGTGTGTTTCTCAAAATGATGCATGAATTAAGGCAAGCTTGTTCTGAATCTAGAATTAATCCAAAACTGTTATGATCATATAGACTTCCACGGCAAAACTTGCAAGTTGCACACTGGAGCTTAGATCATGCCGACGGATACCTCTTCCCTGCACAATATTATAGTGGTGGTAAGATACCATTGGCAAAAGATCATAAAGTAAGAGGGATACTTCCTCTGTCCCATTCATTTCTGCACACTTTTTTAAATAGGTGTTGAAGTTATTTCTGCTAAAGCTGTCAATCTCTAATCCAAATTTCTGACCCGACCTTGAATGACTCGACCGAACTCAACCCGAACCTGATCCTGACCCGTAAAATATTGACCTGAACTCGACTCGACCCGAACTTAACCCGAAACTCGATTCTGACCTGATAATCTGGGTCCAAACCCGAACTCTACTAGATCTAAATTCAACCCGAAACCTGATTCTGACCGATAATCTAGGTCCAAACCTTAACCCAACTCGACCCGATCTCAATCTGAAACTCGATCAAGACATGATAATCTGGACTCTAACCCAACACGATTGAATTAACTTGAAACCTTATTTCGACCCAAACATGATTCAATCGAAATACGTTTTAACTTGAATTGGTATAATCAACTTGTAACCGATTCAACCCGAGTAATAACATACATAACTCAATTCATAATCAACTAGGAAAATAATC
>JAUOBV010000010.1:3515462-3532655 GCA_032360425.1 Rubia occidens
GTTGCTGAAGTGATTCAAATGATATGTTGTTTTGGTGTTCTGGTACCAAACTCATTTGTAGATCGTTTGCCTTTCTCCAATGCTGACTTGATTCTTACCCACATTCTTTTTGTCTTTTCATACTATGGATCAAGTATGTTTGTTGTGGCTGAACTTGATGCGTTGATAGCATTGTTTTGTTCTATGGCACTTGATTCTGTAGACAATATTTGCTTAATTGCGATTGTTTCTTTACCTAGTGCATCTTCGAGAACTCCTCTAGCATTTACATTGTCTTCATTCTTCAAGATCAGGTTGTAGAATTTCCTTGCCATTTCATGACGCCATGGAATGGTGTCCTTCAATTTCTTTGTTGTCGGGTCTATGTCTTGCTTGAGAAATTTATCCCAGACCTATTTCTTCACATTCTTTGTCCATCTTGTAGAAATGAACTCTGGGGTATTCGGGAGATGAAATGGAGGTGCAAAACTCTAATGCAATGAAGCAAAACATACTTGTTTCAAGCATTTACATATGACTTATATATTGAAAGGTGTACAATTTATGTTAACACGGTAATTGTTTATACTCAAACCACAATTTTTTTATAAGAAGAACATTTGATCACAACATATCTATTTATTCAAACTCCTTGCAAGAACAGTTGATTCTTGTGTTTTTTTAACAATACTGATTCTATTACTATTGGGTGTTTCTCCCAACTTACTTCAAACCCTTTGAAATTGCCACCGTTGTATATTTCCACTATTGTTGTCATTATGATGTCGAATTTCTTCTTGAAGTCATTATACAGTTTCGGAGTATAAACCTCACCTGCATGTTTTAGAAGTCAAGCATGACTATTATATGCATATTTTGAGATGGATCAGGCGCAGTTGTGTACGACCGTGCTTTCTACGCTTCTCCATTTCTTGACAGTTTCTGCAAATATTTTCAAGAATTGAGTGAGAGATATTGTTTTACTAGCATTGAACATGATGGTGCTTTTGGTACTCTCACTCCTTTATGATGCTAGAATTTCAGCTGTGAAAAAATTCTTGTTCAAAGCTGGGCACCATTTCTCGAGGATATTGTATAGACGTTAAAACTAAGTGTGCTCTTCCAAGCCATATGTCATGATCATGGCCTGCCAACTGTCTTCAAATTCTTCATGATTAACACACCCTATTAAGCAACAATCAAATGCCTTCTGAATGAACCGTTTTTCTTCAATTCTCCATAGTGTGTACAAGCATTTTGCTGAAGGTGCCATATACATAGTCGGTGTCTTGTTGCTGGTAAAACATGTTCCAGTACGTAATGGACGGGTTTTATGTTGAAACATCTGAGTCATATATTGAAACAGTAATTGTTTATAAATAAAACACAATTGTTTCTTAGAAGATCATGATTTTATTTCATTGAACAGTTTTTTGTAAAGCTGATGCATTTACATGAAAACAGTACTTTTTCTATTGCAATTGCCATTACTTGGTCTTGATAAGTGAATATGGTTACGGGTTTTTTCCCTCTCATGCATTTTAGGAAGGTTTCAAGCAACTATTAAAACATTGGTGCATTTTCATCAGATATGAAAGCACAAGCAAACATTGCATTCTTCCAATGGTTGTTGACGCCCAAAAATGGAGCACATATTAGGTTGTATTTGTTCATTCTAAAGGTTGTGTAGAACACCAATACATCTCCAAACAATGTGTACTCCTCCTTCATCATCGAGTCTCTTCAAAATAAGGCTGATAACCTGCTTTCATCATACATCTTCACTCGAAAGAAGAAAAAAATGCATCTTCTTCATTCTTTTGTTGAAGCTGCTCTATAACAATTTGTGCATCCCCACCTTCATTCTCAGCCTTCTAACGTAGTTTATATGGATTCTCATGGTATGGCTTAATTATCTTCACCTCCAGTTTCATGGACCAAGTAATTGAAGCCAATTGATGGCTTTAATCAAGCGGTTTTCGTCCCCTCTATGATCTTAGCCTTCTCTGTTGTGATTTTTCTTTCACTACGTTGTAGATACTGCCAATCTGGTCTTGTAAACTCGTGGTTGTGTTGCAAGCTATGATGGATCACTTTATAAAGGTTGTTCACCAACCTTATTCGTATTTCAGCCTTACAGCTTATTCTGGTAACAGGAAATTCCTTTGTCTTTCTCTTTTTTGAGGATGAATATTTCGATCCATTGCAGATTGGCATTGATGGGGTTGATGTTGCTTCTCCCCCTCCCCCGAGTTTTCCCTTGACATGAGCACGCAAAGTACTTTTCAGTAATGACTACTTGGTTGTTCTTCCGTTGCGTGATTTTTTGTTGCTAAATCCCAATTTGTTAGCATGCCATTTGTAAAGGTCCTCCAATTCTTGTAACGTTCTTTCTTGTGGCCCATCGAAGCATTCAGTCACTTCAATTTTAGCTAAATTTGGTAGATGTTCATACACTGCAGTAAGTTCAAATATAACATTAGAGTTTCAGATCAAAACATTTGATGTATAATTTAAATCATATAGGATTTAGGTTACTCATTCGTCATTTCATTTAACTTTTATTTTTGTTTTTATTCTCTAATCTCAAACTCTTAAATATGTTGAGTATAAACATTACAACTTTATCTTTAAACATGGACATTAAATCATAAAACATTAACATTTTAATGATATTTGAAATCTTAACATGTATAGAAATTTCATATTTCATGAACAAAAAAACTTCATATTAAAATATAGTATGTATGATTTAAAAGGTATCGTTGTGTGTGTGAAACATTTGATTTTAATGAATATAATATTGGATCAAAAGGGAGACGAAATTGCGTATGATAGCAGCAACAACAATATGTTCTTCGATTTCATGAACAACAAAAAAAGCTTCATATTTGATCAACAAAAGGATAGTACGTATGATTTAAAAGGTATCATTGTATATGTGAAACATTCGATTTTTAATGAATCTAATAGTGGATCGAAAGGGAGACAAACCTTAAATTCATTCAGTGGGGATGATAGCAGCAACAACAAAATATTATTTTATTTCTTCTTCAATTCGTTTAGTTACGATCATCTTAACAATAAGATTCAATCAAATTAACAAAACGTTAGGATTATATCGCAATCGCAAACAAAATCAAAGCTAAATCGGACAATTTGTCTCTCTCCTCCAAAGTTCATCATGCTGTGATTTGCACAGATTTAGCGGTGATCTGCAACGTTTTACGGCAATTTATGACGCCGATATGACCGGATTGAATTTAGAGATATGAATTTCAACCGATATGATGCAGAATTGTAGATCGCGATGGAGAATAGCAGAGCTGCGGGAAAGGAGTTGGGGAAAATGGAAGGATGAAGTTTTAGCTTATATAGGCGCGTGAAATAACCCTTTTTTATGACCCGAATTTCGACCCAGATTCCCCTATTCAAACTAGCAAGTTTTGTTTGCGTATTGTCTTCAAATTGAAATGCAGCCCCTGGTCTTTCCATAACTTATGAAAAGACAGTTTTTCAAGAGACGGACT
This sequence comes from Rubia occidens, assembly GCA_032360425.1. Lineage (NCBI taxonomy): Eukaryota > Viridiplantae > Streptophyta > Magnoliopsida > Gentianales > Rubiaceae > Rubia > Rubia occidens. The sequence continues at coordinate 3,518,972 of JAUOBV010000010.1, forward strand.
CTTAATTTTAAAATTAATTTCTACACTAAATTTTTTGAAATATTCATTTCTAGTGTTCTACAAATATTTTTTTCATCAACCATAATCTGTGTGATAAATAACTTTTTACCCACTATAGTATTACTTGTGATTTTGAAATTATTTTAGTATAGAATTATTTTTTTATTGATACAAAAAAGTTAATATTTTTTCACTTTTCATGTTCAATATTTATTAAGGTACGGAGTATTTTTTTTGTTCAATTTCAAATTTTAAAAATCTATTATAATTTTGTTGTCTATAATTTATTTTAATTTTATTTTCTAACCATTTAATATATATTAGTATAACAATAATTAATTGTAAATAAATTTTATTTGAAGGTAGAGTTTTGGGAAACATGGTCTTTCCATAAGCATATGAAAAGGTAGGGTTGAATTGCAATTATATAAAGGTAAAAAAATTTAGTTGCAATATTAAAGATTTATTATACAACGTTTAGTAGTTATAAGTTTATGACCCGACTAATACAACCAGAAAATTTTACTATGATTTATTCTAATTTGCAGTTTAAACCTTGGTTTTTCCATAATTTAAGGAAATACCGCCTTTTAAGAGATGGATTCTTATTTGATTATTCATAAAATGATAAAATAAGTTAAAAGTTTAAGTAGGGTTGAGTTGTTAATAAAGTGAGAAAAGAAAAAAATGGTTATATAATGAATTGTTGATGTGGATGTGAGAGAAACAATTAAATATGATAGAAAGTAGATTGAGTTGGGTTGGGGATAACGATAGTCTGACGGTGCAGCCCACTTCTTAGGTAAAACCGTCTGAAATTAAACTAAAAATATACCCGGCGTATTTTGGTCATTTACAATTTGGTCAACGCCAGATTTTGACTAGCCAACATTGATCGTCGACAAGAGATTTATAAGTTTATGAGTTAATGCTAGTCAAGATAACTTAAGGAAATACCGCCTTTTAAGAGATGGATTCTTATTTGAATATTCATAAAATGATAAAAATAAGTTAAAAGTTTAAGTAGGGTTGAGTTGTGTTGGGTTGTTGATAAAGTGAGAAAAGAAGAAAAAAATGGTTATATAATGAATTGTTGATGTGGATATGAGAGAAACAATTAAATATGATAAAAAGTAGATTGAGTTGGGTTGGGGATAACGATAGTCTGACGGTGCAACCCACTTCTTAGGTAAAACCTTCTGAAATTAAACTAAAAATATACCAGGGGTATTTTGGTCATTTATAATTTGGTCAACGCTAGATTTTGACCAGCCAACATTGATCGTCAACATGAGATTTATGAGTTTATGAGTTAATGCTAGTCAAGAGTTATATGAACACTTTTGAAAATGAGATTACTACATAATATAAAGAGATTACCTAATTAAAATAATGTTTCCAATGCGAGAGTCATTTAAAACCTCGAATACGACGGTGATGTATTTTTAATTGACCCGTTGAATACAACTTTTGTATTCATACCCATATCGAAACCCTCATTTTGACACATATGCATTTTGGACAATCATTGTATTATTTACATTGTAAATTTTTCCTGTATTTAATTCCAGTAAATTTTTTAATACTCAATCGAAAGTTGATTAAATCCTTTTAAAATTAAGATTTTAAATTTTATAAATAAATTCAATTAACAAAGTGTATGAATTATAACTTTTTATATTTAATTTTTACACCCAACCAATTGACTTGAATAATTATATTTGATATTAATATATTAAAAATAAAAATTAATAATATAGTGATAAATTATGATATAAATAATAGTGCATGTATATTAAATAGTTTATTTAAGAATTTAAATATTATTTAAATTTAATAATTAAATTTAAATATTATTTTAGTTTTTATCATGCAATAATAGAATTCGCACCTTAACGTCATCACACGTTTAACATAAAATTTTAAATATTTTTTTTACTATTACATACATTTCACAAATATAATAAGTACAAGTAGTAATATTAGATGCTTATATAAAATATTAAAATTATTGATTAATGTTGAGTGGAAGTAAGAAAATTTCTGTGACAACAACTTTAGCGTTAGAGAAGAATGTTTTTAAAATCAAGCCTTTCTAAATACGTCATACTATGGGAGAGTCCTCGTAGCTTGGAGGGCCGCTGATGCAACTTTTCCAATTAATCCAAATATATGGAGTTTCAGGGAAAATTCAATCGCCAAACTCGATTTGTGAATGTCAATTGCTACGTAATACAAAGTGATTCCTACTTCAAACGCTAGTCATTTGAAACTCCAAATCTAACTGCGAGCAGAAAATCTAACGCGTAAGTAGAGCAGAGTTTAACGTGTAAGTAGAGTTTCTGTATTCAAACCCCATATCGAAATTCTCGCTTGTATACATATGTTTGCCAATTTATCATTTCATTATTTACATTATAATTTTTACCGTATAAAATTACAGTAAATTTCATAACAAAATTTTTAATACTCAACCATATGTTGATTAAATAATTTTAACATTTTATATATAAATAAAATTAACAAAGCATACGAATTATACGATATTTATTTTTTACACCCAACCAATTAACTTATATAATTATATTAGATATTAATATATTGAAAATTAAAATTTAAAATATTTTTTTTGAAATCAAAATTAAAATTAATAAAATAGTGATATATTATGATATAAATAATAATCCATGTGGATTAAGTAATTTATTTAAGAATTTAAATATTATTTAAATTTGATAAATTAATATATATTTTATTTTATTTTTTAATATGCAATGATAGAATTCGAAGCTTAAGGTTATCGAGTGTTTAAAGCAATAGGAAATACATTTTAAATATATTTTTTATAGTTACATACACTCCACAAATATAATAATTACAAGTAGTAGTAAGTGTTTATGTATAATATTAAAACTATTGATTAAATGTTTGAGCCTTTTTTATATAACTTAATTGATTACTTAATTGATTGGGTGTAAAAGTAAATTTCCTAAGTTATAATTCATACACTGTGTTAATTGTATTTATCTATAGATTTTGAAAATATTAATTTTAAAATTATTTAATCAACATTTTACTGAGCATTAAAATTTTTAATATAGAAGTCGACGAGCGCAATTAAAATACATCCATGTCAGATTCATCCAACTGAGTTGCACATTAGCATCGAAGATGCCCTTAACTTGCTCCTTAAAACAAAAATCTCTTAGCTTTGAACAAGTGATTTTAATCTTTCAAACAAAAACCCCAAAAGTGTCTTCTTTTAAGTATACCAGCACCAACCCAACATGCGAAAGAGGTTTTTCTGCAAGGAACTTACAAACTTGTCAACATGGCCTTCGCTGATGTTAGCTAGATGGGAAGAACAGGTAACTTAACCGAAGAAGGACGAGCCCAACAGGTAACATTGTAATACATTTCATGGATATCTAGCACTGATAGGATGCTGAAAGAAAGGCCGCCTTTCATTCTCACCATTTCATTCACAATGACATCCGAACACCAAACCACAAGCTCCTATATTCATGCTAAACATATGAAGAAATGAACTCGCTCATCTTCCGACACAAACTCTACTACCATAATCGGAAAAGGGCGGCCAGATTAGATGTGCAAGCAGAAAAACAGTTCATAGAATCAGACAAGCATTTTTCACCATTTCATTCACAATGACATCCGAACACCAAACCACAAGCTCCTATATTCATGCTAAACATATGAAAATGAACTCGCTCATCTTCCGACACAAACTCTACTACCATAATCAGAAAAGGGCGGCCAGATTAGATGTGCAAGCAGAAAAACAGTTTGTAGAGATCATCGAATCAGACAAGCATGAAGAAGAAGCTCATATATTAGAATTGCCTACAGTTGGAACAGCATATTTTGTGTATTACTAAAAAGACTTGCTAAACAGAAAGGAAACATAAAAATACCCAACAATCATCCATCAAGCCACCACTTCAAAGGAATTCTACATCACAAAAACACAAGCCGATTATGAAGTTAAGATTCAACAATCTTAACCATTGAATAATGGGAATCATCTCAGGCAACTTCTGTAGAGAAACCACAAATTCAAGCCATAAATGAAACCAAATAACATCTAACTTAGTTGAGAACAAACTCATAGATAGTCGTAGAAACTTCTCGTTAACAAGTTATGTAGGTTAAGAAGCAGCTGAGGCATTAAGGGAAAATGCTACATCAAAATAAATGAATAAAAATCACCCAAGATATGAAAAGGTTCACTTGCATTGATAAATAGCAGCAAATTTTCAATCTAAACTAAGAGTAAGACACTAATAGAACTTGAAAGTAAACAAAATGTTCATATATGACACTGAAACTGGACTTCGCTTAGAAGGCATAACACTTGAAATACAGAGCGAGACAGCCATCTCCACCCTCCATCATCATAACACTTGAAATACAGAGCAAGACAACCATCTCCACCCTCCATCATCACTCGATAATATTTCCAATAACACCAGCCCCAACGGTCTTCCCTCCTTCCCTAATAGCGAATCTCATTCCCGACTCACAAGCAACCGGCATGATAAGCTCAACCACCATCTTCACACGATCACCAGGCATCACCATCTTCGACTCCTCATCCTTGTCATTCATAATCTGAGTCACCTTGCCTGTGACATCGGTAGTTCTCATGTAGAACTGAGGCCTGTAGCCCGCGAAAAATGGAGAATGCCTCCCTCCCTCTTCTTTCTTCAGCACATAAACAATTGCCTCAAACTTGGTATGTGGTGTGATAGTACCCGGCTTGGCCAACACCATCCCTCGCTGAATATCAGTCTTCTGCATCCCTCTCAACAACAACCCCACATTATCCCCTGCCATCGCCTCGTCCAGGATCTTTTGAAACATCTCAACCCCAGTCACAATAGTACTCCTAGTATCCTTCAGCCCCACCAAATCAAGCGTCTCCCCGACCCGAACAGACCCTCTCTCAACTCTCCCAGTAGCCACAGTCCCTCTACCCGTAATCGAAAACACATCCTCCACAGCCAACAAAAATGGCAAATCAACCTGTCTTTGTGGGATAGGAATGTAATCATCAACAGCTTCCATAAGTTGATAGATTTTATCCACCCACTCATTGTCACCTTTCTTAATTCCAGGATTAGCCATCAAAGCCTCTAAAGCCATCAAAGCAGAACCCGAAATAATCGGAATCCCATCACCTTCAAATTCATACGAGTTTAAAAGCTCCCTTACCTCCATTTCCACAAGCTGAAGAAGCTCCTCATCATCCACCTGATCCTGCTTGTTCATGAAAACAACCATATTGGGCACCCCCACTTGTTTCGCCAGCAAGATATGTTCTTTCGTCTGGGGCATTGGTCCATCAGCCCCAGAAACAACAAGGATAGCCCCATCCATCTGGGCAGCACCCGTGATCATATTCTTGACGTAATCCGCGTGACCCGGGCAATCCACGTGGGCGTAGTGGCGGTTCTCCGTCTCGTACTCCACCGTGGCTGTATTGATAGTGATACCCCGCGCCCGTTCCTCCGGGGCGGCGTCAATTTCGTCGTACTTCTTGGGGGCGGAGTTGCCCATACAGGCTAGAGCCATGGTGAGGGCGGCGGTCAGCGTGGTCTTGCCGTGGTCAACGTGGCCAATTGTGCCAATGTTGACATGGGGTTTCTTCCTCTCGAACTTGCCCCTCGCGGCGCGCACCTTGAAGCGGCCGGCACTGCGGCGGGAGACGGTGGCGGGGGTGTGGGTGAAAAGGGTCGACGGGGAGGAGACGAAGGATGAGGATAAGATAACTTTTGTGGGGTTTGAAGGGGATGCTGCGGAGTATGAGATTGAGGACTGGGAGAGACTGTTGGGGTTTACTGAGGCGGGGTATATGAACTTGGAGGAAGCTGTAGCAGCGGCGGTTGCAGTCACAGAAGCCATGGGAACTCTGGCGTTTGGAGATGGGGTTGGGAGAGATGAGAGAAATGGGAGTGAAGGAATTGGTGGGGAGTGTGAAGTGTTATCCGAGCAAGGGAAATTTGGGGCCTTTCAAATGGTGGTTCTGTCAATGGATAACTTTGTGAGCCAAGGAATATGGATGTTCATGTTTGTGATATGGTTTTCTTGAAATGCCACGTGGAAATTTAGGTTGCCCTAGAAAGTTTTGATTTTGATTTGATTTTCTTCAAAAGTTTAAACTTTGTGTTGTGCTCGTGTTGTATTCTCGTACAGTGTTCGAAACATGGTCGCGTATCTGTTGTTGAATTTAAAATCGACACATGATACGTTTACGCATCATCCAAATAAGTTGAATTGTCTTGTTGGCCTTAATGGCTTTGGCTGCTACGTTTACGCATAATTCGAATGGGTTTATTGGTTTCGTCTGCGGGATGCGCACGTTAAGTCTCATATCTGTAGTCAGTTCTGACAGTTGCTTCCATTTTTGTTTATTCATTTGATTTATGGCATCAACTTCTTGGATATCCATCCTCTACGGTGTTGTCTTCTGTTCCTACTCTTGATTTTAGCACAAATAATACTTCTGCTCCTTGCTCTGTGTGTCATAAAGCAAAGAAGACTAGACATAGTTTTCCTTTAATTCTTCAAATGTTAGTTCTTTGTTTGAGTTGATACATTGTGATGTTTGGAGGGCCTTATAGTCACCATCTTCTAGTGGTGCATTTTATTTTTAAACAATATTTGACGATTATTCCCGAGCTGTTTGGGTTTATTTATTAGTGGTTAAGACTGATGTTGCTTCTACATTTATAAAATTTTGTGCTTTGATCAAAACTCAGTTCGGTCGCACTATTCGTCGTGTCCATGCTGATAATGGTACACAATTTCTACCTTTTCGATCTACTTTGCCGAATCTGGCATCATTTTTTAGACTTCCATGGTTGATACACCACAGCAAAATGGTCGTGGAGTGCAAGCATTGTCATTTGTTAAATATCGCTCGTGCTTTGCATTCTCATTGCTGCATTTTTTATTAACCGGACATGGACAAAACGATTAAACGGACGCACACCATTTGAGTTACTTTATGGACGCACTTTGAACTACAAGTTTTTGTACGTCTTTGGTTGATTGTGTTTTGCCTCTCATATTCCCAGATTCCGTGACAAGTTTACTCCCGAAGTCGACGATGCATTTTCTCGAGTATCCACCTGGAAAGAAAGGCTATCGCCTTTATGATTTGGAATCGTGCACCTTCTTCAATAGTCGTGATGTTTCTTTTTATGAAAACCAGTTTCAATTTGTTGTGTCATTTGTACCTGCTCAGCCTGCACAGTCACAAACCGAACCTTGGTTTGATAATTTTTCGACACTGGAATTGCCGGTGAGGACTAGCTGAAAGGTTCGGTTTGTGACTGTGCAAGTTATATTTTTAGAGGGGTACATTTATCTTTTTAGCATAATCCGGCCTTAAACTGCCGGAAAAAGGTTATATTTGCAAATAAACTATCTAGAGTTATATTTGCACTCTCAATTATAACAAGATCGTATGTGCACTTTTCGTGAATTATGTAGGGTTATATATTAACTTTGCTCTACATATAATTATACATACACGCGCGTAATTTGGATTGAGGGATGGAAATAGTTACGCAACAAGAGTTGATTTAGGTAGTTTTAACGGTACGCCATCCCTTCTGAAAATACAGTACGCCATCCGACTCATAAAAGGGCAGAAAAAAAGTTGCACCAGTCCAGAGGAGGCATCGGACGAACATTGTCATTGACGCATTGGAAGATGTTGCACTAGTCCAGAGATGAAGATGGTTGATAACAGAGAAATTGATGGGCAACCAACTATTCAAAACTTGAAATAGCTCAAACTTGTAACTTATATGATGTCAAAATTTCCTACTTTGAAAAGCCTTTTTTTAACTTACTGGTATAACTACTCAAATCACTCAGTTGGCAAGCTCAGAAGGGTAAAGCTACTGGTACTTCAGAAACAAGACCTTAAAATGTGCAAGTAGCATAGAGAGAATATCAAAGAAACGAGGTAACACTAAGGAACCAACATGATGTCCAAAGCCACGGGCACGACAAGTGACATCCAGCTTTTGAACTAAGTAGGGAAAACTCCAAACAGCGTGACAAACAAAAAATAAACCAGGCTTCGGCTGTCATAACTGTAGTATCAATGAACAATCATAGTCGGTTCTATGTACATGTATACAAACTCAAACCGATCTAACTGCCTTTCCAAAAAGCACTTACACTCTAAAGCATTCTATCAATGAATCGCATGTAAAATAATATACTTTCAAGGTATTAGCAAGCACCACTATTACAAGGATTTACAAGTTTAGTATATATTCTCACCTCAGATCAGCAGCAGCACGGGGGTAGGATATCCACTTTATTGCCCAAGGAAGACTTTGACTTGGACACTGGCTTACGCCAAACTTTTATTCTAGTACTCTATATCTCTGGGGAAAAAAACTATGCCAGAACTGATGCCTCCGCTTCAGTATCAATGGAGGATTTGGTTGTATATGTTTCTAGTAATATATGAGAGCCAAGCAAGTACATTCAGGAACTTAATGGCACAGTTTGAGGATAACGAGATGGATAGCAAGATAAGAGGACAGTCCACATCATTATCCGCGAGTAATCAGAGCAAGAAAGCATTACCTAAAATTGCATGGAGGAGACGGATTCTCTACAACTTTCATACATCGACTCACTACAACTGTCATAGCCAGATGCTCCACAGTGTAATTTGTCCTTGGTAACTATCAAGTTGCAGGTACTCAGAACCTTGTATCGCATCTCAGGGGAGAGGTCCTTTAAAAGTTCAGAAACAGCTAATTCGTGGTTCTTCCTAACTTCCTTTAACTCCTTTTTCTGTTCAAGTAGAAGGTGGTCCAATTTCTGCACAGTTATTCTCAAGTTCGTAGAATCGCCAGTGGGAATTCGATGCTTCCCATCCAAGTGATGAGACCCATTCATGGAATGTACTTCTACAGAGCGGTCATTTTCTTCTGCTGGTGCATAAGGGAATCCTGATTCATGCTCTTGCACATTATCCTCGGATCCAGTCTCATTCTCAGTGTCCTGGGCATCACTCTGATGTTTTTTGCTGTCTGGAGAAAAATCATTTTCCTCAATCCAACTGTCTCTAGGAGTCGAATCAGATGGTGACAAATTTGAAAGCCCTACAACAACGGGAGAGCTGCCACCAAATGTCTTGGGTGAATCAGACCAATATTTACGACCTGAAGGCAGTCTTTCCAAGACCAGATTGGGAGAGCTAACACAATCATTTGTCGCGGGAGAAGCCTCATCCCGAGTATCAAAGGTGCCACAATCAGAAGCTGAAGCATCAGCACTATAACAGCTTAAATGTTCCCGTGGAGGCGCCCAATCTGGAATATATGATCGAATTTCTGCATCTATCATAGCTGCAATTGCTGAGACGTCTTGATCTGTTAAGTCCAACTCTTCAACCATTTCACTAGCAACAGCAGCAGCTGTATCTACTTCAATATCAAATGGAAAGTGGATGTTTCGAATATTACCTGAACATTTGGAAACAACCAATTAGAAATATTAACAGTGAACCCTAAAGATTTAGATCCTTCCTTTCTTGTAAATATATTGAAAAATCGAGGAAATAATAGATTACCAGAGGAATCCACAATTCTTAATTTAAGAAATATCGTATTTTGGTCTTTCCTCTGACCCTCAACTGTGAAATCTCGACTTCCCTCAGGAATCAGATCCTTCACTAATGAACCACCAATGTGATGACTATGGCCATCTGCAAAACTTTGCCTAGCTGTTTTCAGAAGATTTTAAAAAGAAGAAAAGAACTCAATAACTCATTTCTACAATGTTTTCCAAACCTCGGCTCATATGCAATGATGATTGACTTATGCTTCCAGTATCGTCAGCCCGTCTCATATCCAATGATGATCTACTTATGCTTCTTCCAATATCACAACCCGAACTAAGAAAAGGGTCCACCAATAATTCCTTAGCAGACATCCTGTCAGACACTTTCGCAATACATTTTTCTATAAATATTTTTACTTCAGGATCCTTTACTTTTGCAAGTGATGCTGGCTTGATTCCCTGCATAAAAGAAACAAAGGAGATTCAGTATTATAAAAACATTATTCAAATAATAGCATTGAAAAGATACAGCAGAATGATTCAATATTTTCAGTATATAAAGAAGTCGGTTGTTTATCTTAAAACTGCGTTTCATTTATTTGGGAACTGAAACTAGAGTGGGAATTATCGTAGGTGGGTCAGGAATATTTGGGTTGGTTTTGAAATTTTGATTCCATACCCATAGCCATAACCTCTGGGACTTATCAAACACCCCTACATACAATCTTCAAACTCAAAATGCAACCACAAACCAGATTATCACAATCTGTTAGCTCAAAATCCAACTACCAACAAGATTAGCAAATTTGTAAGCAACAATCAACGAGTTGTAACAACTTTGCAGCATTATTAACCTAGCTCCAAGAATACTTCTAATATTCCCTCTCCCCAAATGGTGGTAATATATGAGACAGGGATGATCTATTTTAACATATCAAAATATAGGACAGTAAATGAAACATATTCAACCACCCAAATTTTCAAAAATATATTCTATAAGACAGTATAGCTAATATAAAATCACACTAAACTACAGTAATAAAATCCTAGTCCAAGGGGTAAAAAAAATCCATGCAAATGATGGGAATATTGTATTTTCTCAAACAAAAGATTGTATATTCTCAGTTGTGCATTTCAGAATCTCAACTTTAATTGGCTAGAAACTTGTTGTTCATACAAAGTCTTGTAAACTTCCAAAACTTTTTTAACTTTCGAAAACCAAAATGATGATGAAAATTATGCAATATTCTACCGATCTAAATGAATGATCGTATTAAATATTAATGGAGAGCAAATTAAGAAAAAACCAAAATGATGGTGGAAATTATGCATTATACTTTTCATCATAGTAAATAATCACTTTATTTAACTGAAGCAACTGAAATGACTGAAGCTTTATTTTTACCTAATTAATTGAAATGTCAAAAGTTTAAGTTTTCTGATAATCGTAATATGATCAAAGGGTTATCACAAATCAGAATGATGGAGGAAATCATGTCTTGAATACTGAACAGAATCAACTGAAATGCCTTTAAGCTTTCCAATTTTATTTTAACACAAAAGCAAAATTCCAAAGATTACTTTGAACATCAATTGACATCTGACATGCTATCTTCACCACCATTAATACCAGATGCAACTTTGAAAACGAATTTTGGTTAGCAGAGATTGCTTTCATGCCATGTATTTTAGTATAACCAGAGTTCAAAAGATTTGGCTTAAAACAAAGAGAAGTTTGTGCTGTGAATACATAGACCATAAATAATCATCTAAAGGCTACAATGTAAGTGGATTCCAAGCTACCCTCTAGATTCAGAATGATCAAATATCTTTAAGAATATGTATTTGCACAAAAATGGACAAAAGCATGAGATAACTTTTTTTTCTTGTGAACATATCACAAAGTAGTCGACTTAATTTTAAAGGAAACATGAGATATACATATCCCTTTATTCATGCTTATTATCATCAAAACATTACCCTACAAAAGAACATTCAAAGAAGTCTAGTAAATTAAAAAGGAGTAAGCATTCAAAATTGTACGACAATGAGAAAGTCCAGGCATCTCTTACTGATGTAACTTTCTTAAATATCTGTGCAGCATTAGCGCATTCAACGTAAGGATACTCAAACGTCACCAGCTCTAACAAGCACATCCCAAATGCATATATATCAACAAGTTCATTATATTCCTCCTCATAGAGCTCAGGTGCCATGAACTCGGGGGTTCCTAATTTCAATCAAATTCCATTATATACCAATGTAAATGCAATCATGAAAATCCAATTCAAACAACGAAAACCACGTAAGTAACAACTTACCAATGACACTGTGAGCTGACCGAGCCTGACGTAAGATTGCAGCAAGTCCCAAGTCACCAATCTTCACCTCTCCTTGGTTTCCATTAACAAAAATATTGTCACACTTCAAATCACGATGAATCACTGGAGGATCGTGACTATGAAGATACCAAAGCCCCTCCAATATCTGCCTGGACCACTTCTTCAGTGCTCTCAAGTCCACATTTTTATGCTTTTTCCTATACCTGGGAGTAAATGAGGTCAAGGACATAAAATCATTTACCTCAAAAACACCACCTGTGCAGAGAATTTCCAACTTACTGTCTTAGAGTCCCTGACGTGAAGATCTCCGTTATGAAGTTAATGTTGTCATTCCTATTATCTATCCACGAGTTGTAAAACTTAATAATGTTCTTGTGCTTAAGAGTTTGCAGCAAATGTACTTCTGAATACAAACGTTCCATGTCGTCCGTATTCCTCAGAAGATCAGACACCCTCACCTGATTCCATGCCACCTCAATTCCTTCCAACTCATCAAATGCTCTATATCTGCAAGGCCGGAATTCATACAAATACTCCTTAAAATGAATACCAACACAAGAAACCCCAATTTCTTTGCAAGAATATCAAAGTAATTAAATAGATATAACTAGAAGAAATTCTGAAAAGGCATACACTTTCTTGAAAGCGCCTTTTCCCAACACTTCCTTGTACTGCCAAAACGCCAAAAAAAGAGGAAAAAAAAACCCCCAATCAACACATAACAAAATGCATCTACTTCACTACTCAAGCACAAATTGAACATATCTATAGCACTTACCCGCCCATATCGGCCGGAAGGATCGACCTCAACGAATTCGGAATCAATGTCAGAATCATCCAATTCTTGTTCAGACGAGGCACAAGAATCCTGCGCCATACGTACAATTGGGTCCAAATATCCTTCAAAATCCTCTCTTTACAACGGATCAACACAATATTTTTTCCTCCTAACGCAAACCCACTTCAAGAAAATGAGGGAAAACTCGAAATTCAGTGAGAATTCATTCAGCACACAGATTGGATTTTTATGATGCCAAGGTATGCAGATTGATTGAATGTGTATTCTCCTGAGATTAGACAAATAAAGGGGGCGAGAAATAACGTGAACAAGAAGGGAAAAAGCGGATCCGCTTACGTCAAAATTGGATTATACTCTTCTCTAACTATTCAAAAGATACTACGCATGTCATGTGACACATCTGGGATTCTGGGAATTGGGTTCGTCTCCAAGTTTTATTTTAGGGTGATATACAAATATAACTATATATTTTCATAAGTGCACATATAATACAAAATATATTTTTATAAGTACACATATAATACTAAAATTATTTTTAATAAGTGTACATATAATTTTAAAATTATTTTATTAAGTGTCCATATAATTTTGAAATAATTTTTTAGTGCAAAATAATCCTAACTACTTTACATAGATTACAGAAATATAACCCGAATACACTATATTCTGCCATTGCCGGGTCATTTTCTAGACATTGACCGACTGAAAATGACCAAAATACCCTTTCAGGATAAAGTAAAAAATTGAAATACAAATATGCCCCCCGCCCACCACCCTCATCCGCTGGACACCACTACCCGACCACCCTTCCACTTCTCCGCCGCCACCAGTCCAGCACCTTCCAGCTCGGCCACCATCACCTTCACCACCTTCCAGACAGCCCCACCAACACCTTCCACCCCCACCCTCCCTCCAGCCCCCTACC
>JAUOBV010000010.1:3540931-3551306 GCA_032360425.1 Rubia occidens
AAAAATGGTGTAACCATAAGTAGACCTACGAGTCTCAATACAACGAGCCCAATCAGCATCAGAATAACCCAATACTGAAAAAGCGAAAGAATTCTTGCGAAACTGAAGACCATAATGCATAGTGCCATGAACATAACGTAGAATTCGAGTAACAACTTGGTAATAGTCATCAGTAGGAGTCTTCATGTACTGACTGACCGTATTCAAAGCATAAGAAATATCAGGATGCATAATAGACAAATACTGTAGTTCACTAACCAAAGAACAATAAAGTGTGGGATTTCCGAATGACTTGCCGGTAGCACTGGAAAGCTGTAAAAAAAGGCAACAAAAGGAATAGCAACCGATGCCGAATTTTGCATTCCGGCACGCAATAAAATGTCTTTGGCATACCGTGCTTACCCAAGAAATAAGCCATCGGAATTACGAACAATCTCAAATCCCAGGAAATACTGTAAAGTTCCAAGATCGGTAATCTTAAACTCCTGATTAACCCGATCAATAAACTTTCGAATAAGATGACCATCATTCCCGGTAAGAATAATGTCATCAACATAAACCAGCAAATAGAGCAAAAATGCACCCCGAGAGAAAATAAATAAGGAGGTATCTGCAGAACTGCACACAAAACTCAGGTCAATGAAAAAGGTACTAAAACGTTGAACCAGGCACGGGGTACTTGTTTCAAATCATAAATGGCCTTGCGTAGGCGACAAACATGATCGGGATGCATCAAGTCTTTATAATCAACTGGTTGCTCCATGTAAACTGGGGAATCAAGAATGCCATTTAAGAAGGCATTTTTGACATCAAGCTGTCTCAAAGGCCAATTGCGAGTGACAGAAATAGATAAAACAGTACAAACAATAGATGTCTTCACCACTGAACTAAAAGTATGATCATTGTCAAAACCAGGTAACTATGAAAAACCTTGAGCAACTAACCTAGCATTATGTCGATCAAGTGAGCCGTCAGACTTGTACTTCAAACGATACACCCATTTTGAACCAACAACATTGACATTGGGAGGACGCGGAACTAACTCCCATGTCTGCTGAGCACGGAGAGCATTCATCTCAGAATCCATAGCAGCAACTCAGTCCGGATCCTTGACCTCAGAACGATGACTGTGAGGTTCGGTCTTTGCAAATAAAGCACCCAGTAAACTAGAAATATCATAATCAGAAAAATCCGTGTACCGTAAAAAACCAGTACGAGAACGAATCGCCATCGGATGCCGAGAAGAGGGAACCAAAATCAGAGAAGGGACGGAACTCGAGGTGGGATCGGATTCGGCGTACGACAATGGCGGCGACCAATTGGATCTGATGGACAGCTTGTGGTTGCTGACAGCACCGGCAGTGGGACTTGGTTCGGCGCGTGGACAGCACGGGCGTTGATGGCCGGTTGCGTGGCAGCTCCGGCGATGATGTCCGACGGCAAGGGTGGCGACCGAGCAGGAGACAGACAAATTGCGGAGAATGCAGGCGGGTCTGCGGAAACATTTGGGTCGGCGCGTGTGCGACACATGGTGTGACCGGCAGTGGCGCATGGGACCTTCGTGCGGCCAAGATGGGCGGAGCTGATGCTGGGATGTCCGTCGATGCCACTGGAGAGACCACTGAATTCTGCAAAAAAGAATTATCCAAAATAATAGGTGATTCTGAGGAGGAAGATGGCTCAAATACTTCCGAGGAAACCGAAAAGGGCTCCAAAAAGCTAAAACATCCAGTGACGAATCATCTGTAACAGAACCAGTACGGGAACCCGGAAAGTAGGATTTATCAAACCGAGCATGATGAGTGACGTATTCTCTCTTGGTTAGAGGATCAAGACAACGATTACCCTTGTACTGGGAACTGTATCCATAATAGAATGTAAAACCCACAAATAATTGTGGATGTGTATATTCATATATATATATATATAGTACAAAGGGTATACAAGGTCGAATAGATATAGAAAATGATATATACAAAGTCTAATCAAAAGAAGATTTCCTTTTTTAATTTGATGTTAATTCATCTATTCTATTAAAGTATACAAGTATCAATATTATCATTTGAGATATTGTTAGATTTTCTGTATCATATACTTTATAACTATCAAATTTTAATGCATCGTTAGTATACAAAACTAAAGTTATCGGTAGTCAAACATGACCTCCTAAAGTTGAACAAAAAGTGTATATATTCAGGTGAGACAGAGGGAGTATCAAAATTAACATTTTTAGGTTGTTAGTTTGCCTTAATTCATTAAAAACGATGCAACTCGGAAAATAGAATACTGATCCCACTGTTGAAAGTTCAATTACTACAGAGAGAATAAGGGTAGGCGGGTTTTAATAAAGAAATTTAATTAGTAAAGCTTTGAATTTTACAATCTCTTCAGTTTGTCCCCAAGTAAGCAGAGTTTTATGTTTCATCTTACACAAATTTCACATTATTTAACTAATTGCACTTTACAAAAAAAAATTTAAAAAACTTTGCCTCGATTAGTTAATTTTATTCAAAACACCTACTAATAAATGTCATATGACTGAGAAGATACTGACTCCAAAGCTAACAGATTATAATATTGTGAGGCAAGATCAAGATGCAAGAGCGAGATCAGACAATGATCTAAAGAGATTTTGGCCTCACAGATCCAATAAATAGCTCCATAGATATCTGCAAAACTCCAAGATGATACTGATGCCACTCCAAAGGCGACACAAAGAAATACTAAATAAATGATGAATCAAATCCATGACTAAATACAATCAATCTCATCAAATTTCTAAACCCCCTTTTGTATAAGTTCGATGGTACGAACAAATTTGGCTCCAATGAACAAATGCCTAGATTTAGAGCGTCAACAGCATATTCAATAAATATTTCTCGCTAGCCTGATAGAAAAGTGAAACTAGAAATTTAGAATCAGCAGAATTACAGAAGTTCTTGTTTTTTTTTTCTTTCATTTGGGTCCAAATCCAAACCATTTTGCCAAAAAGAAACCATTCTTTCCCTTAGGGGGATCAGCAGCTGCCGTCACGGGAGGTTTTGTAGGTGTAGATGAAGGTTTAGCTGCAGAAAATGCAACCAATTTAGCTTCACTGAAGTAACATTTAGCAACTTAAATTCTAGCAGAAGTTTAGAATTGAACAAAAGGACATTTATCAATCAGCACAAAGATCACATAAAAACATGATTTGGAGCAGTTGCCTATTCTTCCTCTATCTTTACCTTTCCAAGTGCAACTATTGAAGCTTTTCTGAACTCTTTCTTTCAATGGCAGTCATGGAATGAATAAGCTTCTATATATACTTCAATAGTATTTAAGAATTTGGACATTTACTCGTAACATTTCCTTTTTGTTTGTCACGCAGTGCTCTAACATTTCACCATAAGTTATTTCATAATTTCATCAGAAAAGGAAGCTAGCCAGAGGCAGAGCAAATTTTCCTCGGACGAATTATCTCAACTACTCTTAGGTAAACTAGGAATAGCCAAATTAATATCAACTGAACTCCACAAGAATGTGATGAAAGTCATAGAAGTGACTGAATACCTGGCTTTGGTGAAACTGTGTTTGTAACAGTTTTCTTTACTTCCTTTGGACTTTTGTCTGAATTTGGAACCACCATTCCAGGATTGGGGATTTTGTCAGAAATCAGCTGCTGTGGCGATGGACCCTTGCTGCTGCCGACTGTACATAAGATATGTATCATATCGTGCAATTACAAGCACGAACTATAAACAATCTTCTCGGTAACCATTTCTTAAAAGTTCAGTGACTCACTTTCATTAGGCGGCTTGCCATAATTTTTCTCCAAAACTTGCACGAAAGTACCATCTCTTTGATCTAGCATCACTGAAACATGGGATGGAAAAGGTTACCTAAATATCTATGAGTTTGATGCAGATTGCATTAGCACCAACAGGCACAAGAAAAAGAAGAAAAATACATTTGTCGTAAAGAGAGCTTCTGTAAGTAGGGGATGAGCCAACTAGAAGCAATTGAATAGCCTCTGAATCTCTCGCGGTACACAACTTTGCAGATGCATTTAAGTTCTGTGTGTCTAATAGAATACCTGCAAGCTGACAAATGGATTTTTCTCAATGTAAGAACTTGAGAAATGAAAGCATCTTTTCCTGAGAAAACCTAATAAAAACTATACCAGAAGCTTCTTTAGCATAGAAATTTGAAGCAAATCGTAGGCATCCTCGCAGTAGTTGTCTGTAAGAATCGTACAGGCAGATCCAACCTGTGCATAACATGAATGCAAAACAATCAACTCGATTAAATCATTAGTACATACAAATTACAAAGAGTTGCAAATTCAGATTTGTTTACCTCGCCTTTCGTTCTGAGAATGTCTTCTCCAACTATCAGAATGCTCATCTTCCTCGTCATCATCAACGTTTCCAAATCCACCTGCCATGGTTTTACAATCACAACAATGTGAAAATTTTCCCCTCAGAACTCTTCTTGATAATAAAGACCATTTACACGAACATGTGACTAAGACAAGAAAGTCTGATGAACGCTCAAAAACAAGGATTACCTCATCTGAGAAAATCAATGCGGAAGCATCAATACCGACATGATGAAAAAGCCAAGCAGCTTGCTTTTCCTTCACCATTTTGCCTCTCTTGATGTTCAACACCGGCACAATGATTTCAGCATTAGTCCCTTGCTGATCTGTTTCTTCCATATCGGCTCTCATTCTCTTCTCCAACAACCATGCATAGCATATTGCTGCCACCATCGAACTCGTACCTATCAACAACAATCAGCATTGCACAAAATCGACAAAAAAAACAATAAATTCAGTAATCAGACAATTGAAACTCAACTCTTTGTAGCTCCAGATAGGACAATCTTGGCCTTCCCATCACTCTCTCCACTCATAATCTTCTCCAATTTAGTCCTCTGTTGCTTCAGAAACCCATTCAGCTTCAAATTCTTGGATTCCTCTGCTGGATAATGCGCAAGAAAGTTATCCCTACTCAACAATCTCTCCTGGGTATGAGCCCCTGATGCTGTTGATCTTCTTGAACTCTCGAACAAATCCCTGGTGGGCGAATCATACACGACTGATACAGATTTCCTATGCATTGGAGGCGGAGATGAATGGGACGAGTCCGGCACAGAGCACGTGGAGGCCGATATCGATCTCCTGTGAGCAGACTCCACTAAATGTCTTGGCGGGGAGAGCAAGGGGTTGTCCAGCGGTGCTTTTGAATTAGTAACCGTTACATTAGAATTGGCGGGAGTTTTGAAAGTTCGTTTGGCGGGTGCTGAGGGCGGGATCGGGTGTGACGGCGATGCATTCTGGAATCGGGATCTCCGGGAAGTGGTTTGGCGGGGCGGGAGAGGCGGGGATGAAGCGTCCGGGGCTTGGACAGCGGGATTTGAATTTTGTAGGTTGTGATTTTGGGGTTTGAGGATGTTGGAGAGCCATTTTTGT
Source organism: Rubia occidens (assembly GCA_032360425.1). Taxonomy (NCBI): domain Eukaryota; kingdom Viridiplantae; phylum Streptophyta; class Magnoliopsida; order Gentianales; family Rubiaceae; genus Rubia; species Rubia occidens. The sequence goes on from JAUOBV010000010.1 coordinate 3,546,384, forward strand.
ACCGCTGATGCGGGGGATTCCTCTTCCGGCTGAGTCACCGCGGGTTGCGGTCTACTGCGGTTGTGCTGAGCTGATTTTGACAGAATTTCTCCACCCAAACCCTCCACTGGTCTATGCCTGCAATTTAGAGTTACTAAAAGTTTGTTAGGCATTTCTAATTGAGGAGTTTTGTGATACCCGAATCTTTCGACCCGTTTACTGTAAAATTATACTCCCTCTGTCCCACTTTAAATTGTTCATTTACTTTTTCACGGTCTTCAATGAGCATGTTTGACCGTAAATATCTCTAGTTACATATAATAATATTTCATAAAAAATTGATATTTAGAAAATAGATGATTAGAAAAATTTAACAATATCTCACATGATATAATTATTATTTATATATTAATTTATAATTATAGTCAAAGTTTGCAAAGTTTGACTCTCAAAAAGTAAATAAGCAATTTAGATTGGGACGGAGGGAGTAGAAATTAGACACGAGCCCTTAAGAAAAGATGCGTAAACCAAAGTCCAACACACAAGATCGGTTCAATGACTTCAGGAGAAATCATTGATAATTTATTTATAATACGAGTAGTTCTTTTTATATTCTATTTGATAGTGTATATTATCCTACAAATTCATTTCAACATTTTCATTTTTTCTATACTCAAATTTTTTTCTCATGTTAATACATCTTAGCCCAACAGAACAAGTATTGCTGATGTTTATTATTATGATCACCTTAATATGGAGAACTTAATTGCTTGTTTATTCCACATTAATTGTTCAAATCCTATGTTTAACATCGTTATTGATTTGTGACATTTGTCTGTAATTTCTTCTGCTATGGCCAACTAATTATAAAATGGACTGACATATATGGTAAAACTATCTTTAATCCATGATCTAATTAAGCGTTAATCAAAGGGCTGATGCTTCTTACCTCCTAGCCGATCTGGAAAGATTATCAACAGCACCACTCACAGATTGCTGTTGATGAACAGTTGCGAAGCGCGGTGAACCAGAAACACGTCTCGAAGGCGATTCTTTTCTCCCCGGAGATTGAGCAACCATTCTCTTAGCTTCCTCCAGCCACTCCTCCGTTGTTCTGCTGCTCACACTTCTCCTGCTCGAATCAAAGCTATCACGATCATCCTCATCGTCATCTGGCTCGTTGTTCCCGGTCAAATTGTACACTTTCTTCTCCACCACCGGTGCCCCGAAGAACATGTCGTTCATGAAATCCGGCAGGTCCGGGACCGGGACGCTTTCGCCCGGCCGAGACCGCCTAGCGTTCTCCGCCAGCTGCTTTTGGAAACTTGTTGACCTGCTAGTAGTTCGCCTCTCCATCTCTTCCTACACGGATCAAAATTAAGAGGTGAAATTAAGTTCAAGGTTTGGTTAATGTAGAGAACGAGGAAGATTTGGCCTGTGTTATTTACTGTAATTGAAGAAAATTAACGTTGGCATTGTTTGGAAAATATCAAATTTGGCCGGCATGAGAAAATGGCGTCATTTTCCAAGTGTAATTACGTGCATTGGCACATTTGATACGGACGAGTGACGACTTTCTAACATGCATATTTACCAACGCCAATTTGGAATAGGTTGCATCGTTCTCAACAGTTTAAATATGGTTTTATATGCAAACTGGGATCAGCATTTGATTAATGCTATAATATATGCCCAGAGAATTACTAGTACAGGGTATATTGTCATCAGTGGCCAAACCATAACGTAATGTAAGGAGCTAAAAAAGAGAGGTAAATTATTTTTCGGACGGCGGGGTATGCCGACGAACCGGTGGCAGGCGAATGGCGGGAACTGGAAGGAGGAGGGGCAATTTTTAGATGGTGATGGTTTCAATTTAACAATTTGATTTGGATTTTGTAATTGGGCCAATTGAGTTTCAATCCAATTGACCATCTCCTTTTTTTGCCTTTGTATAAAACAAAACGACATAGTTTCACTAATACCAAAACGACTTCGTTTTGTTTAATGAAAAAACTAAAAAAATACCAAAACGACATCGTTTTGTTTGATGAAAAAATTAAAAAAATAAAATCAGAAGACTTATCGGATCCTAGGGGTGACGCCAGCATCCCTCGCTCCCCCGGTTCCACCCCTGGTCATCATCAGTTTAAGAATCGGGACAAATGGGAAGTTTATGATTAGCCTCCTAATCATTGTGGAATGGTGTAAAATTAATGGTTGAGTCAGTGAAATAATCTTTGAATTCAGAATTCTTCGGCACAAACTCTAGAGGTTGACATTAATGAAACATATGTTAAAAGAAGTTGTTTTTGTTGAGCCTTTCAAGGGTCATGAGCATCATCGTGTGGTTGTGTTCGAGATCGGTAAGTGTCGAATTGTCCAATATCTTGATTGGGGTTGGGGGGAAGGTAAGATGTATTTGTGCCCGACACATTGCTTAGAGCACATATACCTTCCTAGTTTTTCATAAATTTTACATATATTTCTCTCAGTTTTTTAAAAGTGCACATATAATCCTTCCAATTTTTTGAAAGTGCACACATATCCCTATAGGCGGATATTGGTGTTTGAAAAAGGGAGGGGTAGATGTGAACAAACAAGGAACCAAGTTATATGTGCACTTTTAAAAAATTGAGGGGTATACGTGCACTAAACAAAGAACTGGGGGCATGAAAGTACTTAAAAAAGTGCTTATACACTGCAGGAAACAACACCTATTATCTCGGTTCTATAGTATTTTTTATCTCGGTCATTTTCCAAAAAAAATGAGGTAAAAAGTATTTTTTATCTCGGTTTTGGACCGACGTCGCAGATTTTGTGTCTGGCATTGGTCCAAGCAAGAAGGCCGACGATTGGAGACTATAGCTGTGACGTCGTTTAGAACAACATCGGCGGGCATAAGAAGTGATGTCGTTTAGAGCAAGAAGGCAGACGAGGGGACTGAAATTGCTCCGACATCGTCAATGTCGACGTCGCGCATAAATGACAACGACGTCGTAGACAATGGTAAGCGACATCGCTTGGTACAGGGCAACCTTGTCGTGTGCCACTTGACATGGAAGGCTAACAAATGCGATGTTGTTTTGTATAGCTGACGTCGCAGGAAAAACAGCCGATTTATGCAACGTCGGTAAGGTGTCGGCGCTTCAACGATTTATGCGACTTCGCAGATTAGTCATGGAGACATCGGTTCTCATACAATATTATAACATTTAGAGAAAAGTGCATATATAACCCTATATAATTCACATAAGTGCATATATAACTTTTTGATAATTGAAAGTGCAAATATAACCCTAGATAATAAGTGAAAGTGCAAATATAACCTTTTCCGACAACTTTTAGCCAAAATTTCGTGAAAAGACATTTTTCCCTTCTGGAAAAAATTAAAACACAAAAAAAGGAAATGAAGATATTGCCCTTAGCATCATTAATACCCAAATATTGTCAGCGGAACACTGCCAGAGCGCCATCAGACTACCAATGGACCGTCACCGGACCGCCGTCGGACTACCACCGGACCGTTGTTGGGCCACCGCTATGCCACCGCCAGACTGCTGCTGCATCGCTGCCATAATGGGTAGGGTTACATAAGCATGTTATGAAAAGTAATAGGGTTAAATCAACAAATTTCTAAAACTTATAGGGTTAAATCAGCACATTTCTATAACTTGTAGGGTTATATCAGCACATATTATAAAAATAAAGTGTCATATTAGTACCAAATCAATGTCAACCATATTAGCACATTTCAACCTCTCAACTGATTGTTGGCATTCCAAAGTGTGATTATAGTGGTAAAAAAGAGGTTTGACGAGGTTGACGCATCGGACAATGAAATGGAGGTGTGGGAACCTTTCAAAAATGGTATTTTCATCTGAAATTCTCCTTAAATCACTAGATTAATGTGATGTTGAGTTTTATTATTTGATTTTCTTTTGCTTCTCGTCACACAAATAGAGATATGCGGTATATATGGTACTCCCTCTGTCCCAGTTCAAACACTTTTTGGTCAACTTTCTCAGACCATGTTTGACCATAAATTACAATTAGTATATAGACTCTAATATCATCATGTGAGATATTGTTAGACTCCTATGTCGACGTAGTTTCTAAATGTTAAATTTTAATGTACCATTAATATCCGTAATTAAAGCTATTAATGGTCAAACATGGTCTGAGAAAGTTGACCAAAAAGTGTGCAGTTTGAACTGGGACGGAGGGAGTACCTTTTTTTAGAGTTAGATCTTACCCATATCCGATTCATGCTCATCCGCACACTAATTTTATAGAAATTTAGGTGATAAAGTCCTACTCAATCTTGTGGTGAAATGGAATATTTAAATACAATTATTTACAAAAAGGGAGATGACATGTATTAGTTTCGGTAATTTCTAAAACTTCACTTATATAGTTTCTCGTTTCACCATAAATTATAATAAAATGATATCATATAAGTATTTCTCCACTATTTTTCGGTTCTCCACTATTATTTAGTTTAAGATGGCATCTACATCCTAGAATGTTTTACAGATCATCATAACATAAATCTAATCTATATTAAGCATAAAACACGAGTTGCTTGAAAATTCGAAGTTTTCTGACATTAAAATTCTGTAAAAATAACATAGTAGGTATATTCTTTAGAGTTATATTTAGCTCGTATTTTATTTATTTAAAGGGATTTTAACTTACAAAGCACGGCTAGGTTTAATTTTAAGAGGATAAGGCATACTTCTTGTAATGACCTTTCAGTTGGTGTTTCAGAGTACTAAACCGGGAAACAGTATGAAAATGACCCAATCGTTCCCTCAAAGGATATCAATCTTTTTGCGGGTCGTACGTAGGCGTATCCTTATCACAATACAATACTCCCTCCGTCCCAGGTTAAATTGCACAACAATCATTATTACGCTCTTCGAGAAACTTGTCTAATCGTTAATA
>JAUOBV010000010.1:3551406-3565447 GCA_032360425.1 Rubia occidens
TTTCTTCTTTTTTCCCTTGGATCACTGGGATCGACTCGAACACCACCTCATCCACCAAGGTTCCCAGATCTATACATCACTAAATTGGGTTTTTAAGGCAGCTGATTAGAGGAAAATGAGGATGGCGGTGGTGGTGGAAGTGAGAGGTGGGAGGCGGTGAGTGGAAATGTAGCAAGTAATTGGGGGGTAGGATAACTCCAATTGGTCGGGTGGTAGTGGTGGAAAGAAAAATGAGACAAAGCCGGAGCGGCAATGGTGGGTGGAAGATTATGGCGCGACAGTGGCAGCGCGAACGGTGGGGCGGCGGAGCTGGGAGCTTGGGGGTGGTGGTGGAGCTAATGGGTTATTGTTTGGGATTGCCGGTGGTGGAGCAAAGTGGAGCAAAGGCGGTGGTGAAGCCGGGGGTTGGGGTGGTGGTGGAGCTAAGGGGTTAGGGTTTGGGATCGAGTGGTGGTGGACTTGGTAGCTGATGGTGGCACAGTGGCAACCTTGCGGTGACAATGGAGCAGCGAAGAAAGGCGACAATGTAGCTCCATTTCCAGAGGCGGTGGTAATTTGCAGTGGAGGCGATTCAGACTGTGAGTGGCAGATGATGGAGATTTTGGAGCAGTTACGGTTGGTCATGATGACCTGCGGGTCGAGGCAGGTCAGCTGTCCCGACCCAAATTGACTCAAAACTTAGGGTCGTCAAATGGGTGGGGTCAGGTCGGGTCAAAGTCGGATTGGGTCAGGCCAGATTGGGTCACAAATCGACCCAAATTGATTCAAATCATAGTGAACTTTTTATATTTTATTCGAATAAAATGAATAATTTTTAAATATATTAATACTTAAATAATAAATAAAAGAGTGAAATTCTTAGTGACCCTCAGTTTTCTGGAAAGTGTGTGCAAACATAACCTCCAGTTCTTTAAAAGTGCAAATATACCCATGTCCGACTAACATATGTACAATTATACCCGAGTGTCTGTTGACCATCGTTGACTAGCAACTTTTCAGTATTGACCAAAAATGAAATTACCAAAATACCCCCCTATTTCAACTCAAACACCAAATCCTACTCCACCACCACCACCCCAAACTCCACTGCCGCCGCCACCTCCTACTCTACCCCCTCAACTACGCAACCGTCGCTACCACCACTACCACTCCAACCACCGAAACTCCTAAACAACCACAACCACCTCGCCACCTCTGGTGAGTCACCTTTGGCGGCCACTCAACTCGTCACTCTGACAGACTAGCTTTGCCCGTACCAGAGCTCAACACCGCCACTCACAGCTCTGACGATACGTACCACTTCCAGCTAGCTAAACCTCCAGTTATAACACAACAGCTCTGGCGTCCACAACAAAGCTCAGCACATCGTCACCTCCGACGGCGACGAGTCACTTCAGTTGATGGAAGAACTTGCTCTGCTCACGGCCATCAAACAACAAAACCCACTACTTCAGTCTGTAGGAGGATTATTTCCGGGAATATCAACACTTGTCATCGCTACATACAACTCCACGCGCCACCCCGCTGTGTGAACAAGTTCGCTAGAGACGCATCATTCCCCCGCTCTCTGTTTTTGTTTGAACGTCACCATATCGCTGGCGGAATTACCCCCACCGTTCTGCCCCACGTGTTGGAACCCTAGCCCCACCTCTCTACCTACCACCACCGCCCGTAGCCCCACCGCTCATCCCACCGTTGAAAACCCTCACCCCACACCACTATAAACACCACCACTAACGCTGAATCCTAACTTCACCGCACCACCACTCGTACGTCACCACCACTTCCTCCCTAACCCCACACCACACTAAACACCACCATCGTCGTCACCTAATTCGAGAAATTGATGATGAAGCGAAAGCGGAGGGGAAAAGGCAAAACATAATCCCCGAGATCTCACCGCTGCCGGAGACGCCATGGGAGGTAAACGACAAAGGAAATAGGGGAAATAATATTCTTCATTCCTCATTTTTAATTTTTTTCAAGGGAAAAATAGACTTTTCAACCCCGTCTGGCGAAGATCACATTTTACCAAATTTTCGGGTGAACTTTGGGTACAAATGCGCTTTCAAAACACTTGGGGTTATATTTGCACATACCAAAGAACTGAGGGTTATATAAGCACTTCATTCTAAATAAAATAATAATTTATTTTTATATAATTTAAAATAAGAATATTATGTTTCATTTTATTGTAAATTATTCACTTAATATAGAAAAATACAATTATTTCTATACTACTTAGTTAGAATACTTTTAATATTTCAATTAAAAATATATATTTTTACTAAAAAATATTTTTATAATCATGAATATATATTTCATATTTTAATCAACATATTATTTATAATTAATAATAGTTTTACAAAATTATTTTTATTTTTATAAATATACTTTTTTCAAGAAAATGAATCAAAATTGCAAATGGGTCAAAATAGGTCGATTTGGGTCAAAATATTACCCGACCCACTTGACCCAAAAGGAATATTGACCGACCTGACCCAAATGGGGCGGGTCAAAAAGGGTCAAGTCAGTTCGGACAATTTGAACACTCATAAGATCAGCAGTGGTGGTGGAGGAGTGACTGAGCAACGATGGTTGTGGGGGAGCGGCGGAGGAGGTGGTGGATTGGCAGCGGTGGTGGAAGAACAACGGTAGGGCAGAATAGTCTTACAAATTTCTGAAATTGGCCCATCATTTTCTATTGATCAATGGTCGTTAATGACAAGTCAATGTTGGAATATAGTTCGGAGGGTTATATTTGCACTTTTATTAAGTAGTTAGGGTTCTTTTATAGTTTAAATTATCTGAGGGTTATATTGACACTTACTCAAGTATATAGGGTTATATATCCCAAAAAGGAAAGGTGAAACATCTCTCTTAGTCCAACAAAAGACCTTGATCAATTTCCTCAAATCATCACAATTCGAAAATGGTTCAACACAATATCCACGAAGGAGTTGGGAGACAGTACCTAGCGCTTCAGCTTGTGCTTCCTCTTCCCTAACTCAACCATAGGGTTGAGCAATCAATGTTTGGAAGCACCTCCATATATATAAATATTATGAGATTTCTTCTAATATTTTTGTTTTTATTTTCGTAAGGATGGTAATTCTATTCATTTTCTTATTATGATTATATATATACACCATTTATATTATGTCAAATTAATCATATTTTAAAATGGTATTAGAGTCTAAACTTTAGTTCTTCCTCCATTTCCATCGTCCTTTACCTAAATATACCTACCCTAGAAAAATAAAGTGGCCATCGTCATATTATTTTTGTTGTCTTGTTTGTGGTTCCGCCATTCAACCATGGCTGAATCCTCCATGAATACTGCTCTCACTTTAACTTCTCCATTTTATCTTCATCCTTTTGATCACCCCCGACCTTACCATCTGTCATGTGATCTTAAAAGGTGACAACTACAAAGAATGGACTATTTTCTTCCATTGTTTTTCATGCTAAACAAAAAATTGTTTTTTTTTGTGTGGCAATATCAAGCGACTATATGTTGATTCAAATCATCTTGAAGATTGGTTTTTTGGGTGGCACCATCAAGCGACTATATGTTGATTCAAATCAACTTGAAGATTGTATCTTTGTTAACTCATGATTGTTGGCTGGATTATTCAAAATATTGAACATTCTTTTCGTTCGTCGATTACTTATTACTGCACTGCTGAGGAGTTTTGGGATGATCTCGCTCACCTTTTTTGTGCAAGAAATGGACCGATAATTCTTCAAATTATTTCGAGCATATCCAACTGTCGTCAAAATGGTCAATCTCCTGCATCATAGTTTGGCCCAAAAGGTTGTGGGATGAACTTTACATCCATGAGCCTTTGCGTTTTGCTCTTATCTTAAGTGTAAGTGCAAGTGGTCTTCCAACGTTGTTGAAGATCGTGAAAAGAAATTGTTCTCCAATTTATTGTTAGTTTTGATGATGGTTACATTACTCTTTGTTCCAACATTACGGCTCAAGAATTGTTCCCTCCTCTTAGTCGTATCAATGCCTTTGTTATTCAGGAGGAGGTTCACAAAATTGTGATGATGAGTCGTGAATCCTAGATGGAATACACAGTGTTTGGTGCCCGATGTAGTGCATCTATCTCTTTGTAGTGCATATTTGCCCATGTGGTACCGTGTAATTGTTCCCACCCGGAACCTTCATAATCTCCAACACAACACTTTGATATACAAGAGCACTTTGTTAAGAGTTTCAAGTGTTCCAACATCATGTGCACGGTTGACAACATGTAGTTGATCATCTGGGTTAGTTGCTAAACATTCATATTATAGGGATTGGATTGAATTAATAAACCTCAAGTCTAAAACATTCAGATTGGGGAGCTTGGGGGTTAACATTTAATATGCATGTTGAACCCATCCGAGCTAGCAACTACCCTAAACTCTACCATCGTTCTTAACATGTGGCTTGGAATTATCTTGATGTAGCACGATGTTCTTACCAAGAAAAGGTGGTAATTTACTTTTTATTGCGCGTAACTTTTTCTCTATAATCAGCTATGTTATTACAGCATAATCGATTGACCCAATTGGGGTTGTGACTATAATCCATGTTGGCAAATTTTTGCTCCTATTTTTGGTAGGTATATACTCCACAAATGGGGACCTTCCTATTTTTCGATAAAAAGGGACAACATTGTTGTCATCTATGACCGGCCTAGACACATCATAAAGGAAGCTAAGTTTCGGCATATGACCTTTATGTTAACTTTTCCTATATGGATGTGTTTCATCTGGTGCCAACAAATATCTAACAATTGGTTTGTGAGGTAAAACCATCTTTTATCCATTTGAATAACATTGTGTATTTCTATGAATTTCAAATTAGTATAATCTAAATGAGCTAATGAGAATGGTAACTTGTGTTCTTTGCATTTTAGACTCAATAACGGCTTATTGGCATTGGTGTGGCTCTGGAGGGATTTCAATGCAATCCATCGCTAAATGGTGCTCTTACCTATATTCATGGCTATATTGGTTCCACAAATCATACATCTTGAATTCAAGGGCAGTGCTCTTAGACTCTCCAAGTTTAATGTCCTATTCTCAGCTCCAGCCCTATCTCTTGTCTTTGCTTTCACATTGATTGGGAGCCCAACCTCAAACTGTGGCTTGCTCTGAACCATATGGTGCTTATAGTTCTAATTGACACCCTTTTTCTCCTAGATGCCTCTATTCTTCTACTGTGTGTAATGATTCTTTTTTTATTATTATGTAAGAGCAGAAATTCTAGTATTCCTTGACATTTTTCATCTGTTAGATTTTTGTGGATCGTTCTTGTTCTTGGTTGTTGAGTTTTAAAAGTATTGCTGACAATAAGGGTCAATTCAATGTATTTCAGGGTCATGGGCAATTTTTTAAAAATATGTTGGGCCCTATACAAAGGGATTTTTAACAACCATAGAATTTTGGACAAGAAAACTCAAAGGGAAACCAAAGAAATTCTGGTGTTGGACTAGCCCAAATCTAAATTAAAAGGGGAAATAAATATAAAATCAATACATATATAAGATTTTATTTTAAAAAAATTAGGCCCCTAAAATTTTTAGACCCACTGCGGGCGCACAACCCGCACTGATCTTGGGCCGACTATGTTGACAATTGATCTTACTGTTGTACAAAAAATTGATGTTGTTGGGTTAAATGCTCTGTTGCTACTTCCTTTACACCGGATGTTACACGTTGTTGGTGCCGATATTCAAACCGGTCTTGGACAACAACATCCTATATAGAACCAGAGTTATTGCAGCTCTGGTATGCTTGCGGAAAACATGAGATTTAGAATATTGAACTTTAGAATATTGAGTTTAGAAAACATGAGGTTTGGAAAACGGGAATTTTAGAACATTGAGTATTATTGCAATTCTTATCATTTACGTCATGAAAAAATAATATTCAATTGAAAAAGGTACCGTTTTGATCGGGAAGACATATTTTTGAAACATAAATAAATAAATAAAGTGAGTACCTTAAATATCATGTATTTAATTTTAATAACTAATAAGTGGGAAAACTTATAATTATAAAACTTATCATTTCAATAAGTGGTTTGATTTATGTTTTGGTGCAGAATATGTACAAGGAAAGTTTTGGTGCAGAATATGTACTGCAGAATATAATTGCAATCAAGCTACATGCACTAACTCAAAAATGAAAATTGAAGAAGGAAGTGCAGCTGGAAAGAGGAAAAGGAAGTGCATTAGTCTTAGTCCCACATCGAAAGAAATGGAAGGAAGAAATTTCTTATAAATAATTATCACTCCACCCCAACTTTCATAAATGAGTTTAACCCTATTTGACGCTCATTTACAAATATGGGGTTGAACAGATGGGTTTTATAAGTTAAAATTTTGACCCGCTTATTAATTCTTTGGCCGTGTTTGAACAATCCAATTGTTTAGTTTATTTGGTTTGAACCCAAATTTAAAAATTGAATAAACTGAAGCTAACTAATCAAAAATTGATTAATGCAGTTATAATTATTTATTTTTTGAGCTCTTAATTGAGCTTTCGAGCTTGTAATCGAGCTCGTAATCGAGCTTTCGACCTCGGTTACCAGTTACGAGCCAAACACGAGCCGATCTCGAGCCAATCTCGAGTTTTGCTATTTTTAATCGAGCCGAGCTCGAACAAAAAAACTAAACTCGAGTCGAGCTCGAGCCGAACTTGAGCTCAACCATTTTTATTCGAGCCAAGCTCGAGCCTGGGAAAGCTCGGGCTCGGATCGGCTCGATCTCACCCTACCTACGGCATACCACAGTCACTTTACAATTTAAGGTGTGGCGGGAGACAATGGGAAAAGAAAGTCCAAGTAGGGACCAGGCCACACACCCTTCAAATAAGGCTTAGAGCCAAATTTACGTAGGAAAACGTTAATTACCTCTTCCATGAATCCTCGCCAACCTACGGCCGCTGATGAATGACTTTTCCTCATCAAATGGGCAAGTCAACTCCACCCCTCTGATCTCAAGTGTATCTTCCCTCTATATAAACACACTGAAAATGAATCTCTTAGTCCATATTCCCCATACAACTATTTCTCTTACAGATTAACTTTCTAAAAGTCAGCTCGATAAAAAATGGCAGGATGCGGTCTAGTACTCCTGTTGCTCTCCTTGTTTGCTGCGGCTTGCTATGGCGTCCTCTTCTCTGACCTCAAGAACCATCAAACTCTGATCGTCGCAGCTTCTCACTCACAAGCCCCAGGTAAACAAAGTTTCAGTTTTCTAGTCCCACGTTGAGGTTAAGGTTCACACTCTAATATTGTTTTTAGTTCTATACCTCATCAGTTCCCAAAGGTGCAATTTGACTATTCATTCAGCCAGCTTTTTGAAACTTTGACAGTAGAATTGAATCGATATATAAGTAACAATCATGTGACACAGATAAGAGGGAGTAGGGAGTGTTATTGTTTACGAAGATCTAAGAAATGATCTTTTCTGATGTGTTTGTGCAGTTCTGAAAGCTGGAGAAGACAAGATCACGGTGACATGGGCATTGAACACCACATTTCCGACTGGGACGGATTCGTCATACAAGATGGTGAAGGTGAAGCTTTGCTACGCTCCGATCAGCCAAAAGGACAGAGGGTGGAGGAAGACGGTTGATGAGATGAAAAGGGACAAGACTTGCCAGTTCAAGATTGCTGATAAGGCTTACGCCGCTTCCAACAACACCTTCGTGTGGACTATCGAGAGGAACATACCCTCGGCTACCTATTTCGTGAGAGCCTACGCAGTGGATGCCGCTGGTCACGAGGTTGCATATGGCCAATCCACGGATGCCCCCAAGGAGAAGAACTTGTTTTCTGTTCAGTCCATTACCGGCCGCCATGTCTCGCTTGATATTGCTGCCGTGTGCTTCTCTGCATTCTCGGTGGTCTCACTTTTCGGGTTCTTCTTCGTTGAGAAGAGAAAGGCTAGAGCTAACAGGCAGAAGTGATAGAGAGATGGGTTGATTTCCGCCATGATCTCATACCATCGTATAGTAATGTAATACAGTAATGCTTGTCTACTTACAATTCATATGTTATCATTTTACCACAAGACTCGTGCGTATGAGTAATTTTCTTGTTTGAGCAATGTGAAATTCAATAACTTAAGCTAGTTGGATATTGTAATTCATCTCTTCGCTATCTGACAAAAGGGAAATTATGTGTTTTTCGATTCAGTGGTTATTGTACTACAAGTCTACATGGTGATCAAATTAAACAAGCAAACGTTGTTTTCATCTTTTATCCTTACTTTCACCAAAAGTATAGGACATGGGGTTTGTCTTCTCACTTCCTAGTTCGGTTGTAGTCTTGTTCCATGCCCTTCATAGTGTATTACCCAACTAAAATAGTGTATGATAGTGAACTTTCATACTATCAACACTTTTACCCCTTAGCATATTTACATTTTTACCTCCAAAACGCGTTTCAAAAACGGTAATCCCTCTGTCCCAGACTAATTTTCAGACTTTGGATACTTCCTCTTCTAGCAAATTTTAACTCATATAATCATTCACATTCATATTCAAACAATCTTCGTATGTCATGATTTCATTTTCTCTACTACTTTTTTTATCCACATTTACTCTATACATCCCCGGTCTATGAAGAATACTCTTGGAACGGGGGGAGCATCGTACACACCAGCCTAATTTATTTTATAAGGAGGCGGCCGCAGAATTTGAAATGTGAGGCAGAGATGCATTAAAAAATCTCAACCACCATAAACAATTCCTGCACACATGTGCTCCTACCGTAACTAGAAGGATCCTTGGATGACTCACCATTTCTGTGAAAGGGCCCATCTTTCTCTTATGCAACTTGAAACCCAGAAGTCAACTACTTCACCCAACAGCACGCCTGCTAAACCATTACCTAAGCATGATTATCATTAATAACTTTTGTCAACTCTCTAAAGCAATAGGGTCAGAAAAGGATGAGAGTATTATAATCACAAACACATCAACCATCTTCTTGTCCTAATCCATCTGTCATAATCCTGCCAGCTTTTCAGAGATCTAGAGCTACGAGGATGTCAGCCGCTCCTCCCAGTACGAAAGAGCTATAGTCATCCTTCAGTTTCCTAATAGCTCGAAGAGTTAAGTCAACTCAAGAAGCATATATTATTGAAGACAGCCTTTTCATTACTAGAATATGCCGAAAACAAGAATTGTCAACTCTAAGCTGATAGAGAAAGATACACATTGACAGCATCATGAGGAAAGCTTGACAAAGAGATAAGGTTGTCTTCAACAGATAGATAAAATGATCAGGGCAACGACTGTATAATAAGATTTTTATTTACACATCAATGAGAAAGCTTTCAGCACAAGAAGGGTACAACGAGATCTCCGCAATAGGCAATGTGATCGCGAAGGATTTCTAGATTAATGAAGTATGAATAAGCAGCAATCTGCCCTCGATTAAACTCTTTAAACAATTAATGTATGTACTACTAACATCAGTAGATGGATCAATACTTCTAAGAGGCTTGCTTCCGTTGCATAGATCAACTAAGATAAAATCATCTCGGTACTCTTCATTCTATCAGTTCCAGAAAGTGACAACCTATCATCAAAAACATCTATACACCCAAAAGCATTTGTACCTGGGGGGCACTCCAATGCTGCTTCCAGCACCCGATGATGAACACCGTGGGAGTCCACAGAATGTCCACCTTTGTGATCATGCCCCGCTAGACATACTTTGACACATTTGTATCGGTGTATTACATTCATTACTTCATCATAGTTCCACAGTAAAGCTTCCTTAGATGTTGCACCAGGATCTAGAGGCAGGTGGCAGCACACCACTACATTCTGATTTGACCTCGTTGCATCCATTAGAACACGATCCAACCACTCTAACTGGTCCTTCCCAACAGCTCCATTAAACTTGAGGAACCTTCTGTCAAGACCTACCAGCCCATCGGGACTATTCTTGTCTGAATTGGGGTTTTTCTCAGAAAGGAATTTCAAGGCCTTAATTGTTTTTGGATGATCCTTGGGCCAGCCAATAGCACTGATATCATAACCATCAAGAACTACAAATCGGTACTCTGGAATTGGAGAAAATTCGTAGTAGGCATGGCCATCATGACTCTGGATTTTCAAAATGGGAAGCAATTGATCCCGGGGGAGATTGTACAAACAGTGATTCCCAATCATATGATAAACAGGGCCATTAAAACGATCAAACTGCTCAACCAAATTCTTCACAGCATCAAAAGATTGTTCTTTAGGACAAAACCCATCAATGATGTCTCCAAAATTTATCACAAACTTAGGAGCTTTATTGTTCCATTTCTGCACAGCTCTTTGCAGGACAAGAATGCTATGTCTATAATACCGAGGAACACCAAGGAATGAGCGGCCATCAGGAATATCAGCATACTGGACATCTGATATCACCCCAAATGAAAGAAGGGGCTGCTTCCCCTGGGAGTTAATGAGCCCATTTGTAGAACCCATAGCCCTGAGAATTTATTGAGTTAATGATATGGAAATTCTCCGGAACCAATTTGAAGTGGATGAACTAGAATAGGAAAGAACAAATCATTCAGAAAACAGTACACATTCTCAATGACCAAACGAAACGCACAACAGTTCATTATATGTAACTTATAATATGCTTCTTAGTTAACTAAAGCGATGAACATCATCCTCATCTTGCTAAAATTTTACAAACTTCAAAGTGGCATGAAATACATCAGCCCACAAGATACTACCTAGTCGCTAAACTTACCCAAATCATTTGTCACTTTTGTTCTTTTCTTACCACTTAAACCTCCTTTTCGTCATAGTAAGGGATCACTCATTAAATTTACTATTTAATAAAAAAAACCTATATACTTCTTTAAGAAAATAAAATCCCACCGGTGCCATCCAGCATTCTCCCGCTATACCCTCATGCAAAAGACAATGGAGCAACTAATTTGGGGCCGCCTTCGTTATAAAAAGAAAGGCAATGCCACAATCATTCATTTATGCAATGCTAGAATCAAGAAAATGCGAAATTCACCAATTGCAGCTATGTTGAGAAGCGAAGAGGTAAACCATTGTTGTCAAACACCCTAACGTGCAGCGGGTTTCTCAATGTAAACTTATCTGGTGTCGCAAGCCCATTGGACCCGAACCACCACACCTGTCAGGATTTATCTTTGGTTAACCTAGCTCCGATCTTCTATCTTAAAACCAATTAGTGTCCCGTAGATCTAACCCACTATCTAATAATAATATATTGATTAGGCATTCTCTAATCTATCAATGTAAGATTCCTAATCTCCTACCACGTAGAACACCAACAAATTTCTAGCATTCATTAGAGTGACCTGCATCCCAGAAATTCATTTAGCTTCTACATTGAAATTTACTTAAGCACTAATTTATGTAGATTTTAACTTGAAGAAAATGTGTGATCCTGGCGCCAAACATTTCAACTCAAAATTTGATTTTTATAAACATAGACCAAAAATATTACTTCTCCCTATTTCAATTCCATCTGACTGCTACAAAACAGAACTAATTGTGCCTCAATTTTTCACATGATCATAAATCAAGACACCCAAAATTTGTTCCAAATAAAGAACAAAAAAGCACATTCTAATCGAAAATATGAATGGTATTTTATAAAACCAAACTCACCGAGTCTGATGGGACGCGCTCGAGCTCCGGTGCTCCTTCTGTTATTGTTCGATGATGGTTTGCCGTAGGGGTCTTAAATTTCTGAATATATAGGTTGACGAATGACCTGAAACGTCGGCGTTTAATGGACTGCAGCGGTGTTTTATTAGAAGTCTAATTTTATAAAATGGCACGTGTTTAGCGTGCCCATTGGATTCCAGTTTGGTTTAGTTTCCCGCTCCAATCGTGCAACGGTGATCGCCGACGTTCTTTTGATTCTGCTTTTTCGTTTTGGTTTTGGTTTTGGCTTTTTTTTTCTTTTAGATATGGTAGGAATTTTTCATAAGACTATTTTAATATTTAATTACCATAATAGTACTCTTCCAAATCTTATGCTCACTCGAATACTTATAATGCTCAATAAAATTACTTTTTAATCCTTTTTTCCCTTAGTAGAATAGTTATGAAGTTGTACTTCACTTGTCAAATTCAATTAAAAAAGAATTTTATTTTAAAAACTCATGGTATAGGTTGTCCCATTACTAGTTATCAATGGGTTTATCCCCCCCACTACATTGTACTTTGTTGCATATAGCTTGTTTGTGCTTGTGAAAAACTAAAATAAATACACATTTGATGATGATCGGTTAACTGTGTTTTCATAATGAAGGACATTGGACTATGTGTCTACTACCACTCGTCCTATCCAAAGGTTCATATCACCTTTTTGCACAAACATTTACACATGCTGATGTGGTCAAATTTCAGTCAAATGTGAAGGATTGAAATAAATTGGCCAAATTTTAACCACAAATTTCAACTCAAATAAGAAAATAGTCAATTTGAACCTTTGATTGAAACAGATAAAAATCAAAAGTAAGAACATTTGGTTAAGGCGACGATTATTACTTTCTTGAGATATCATTTTTCTCAGATAGGTTAACTATGTTTTCTTAATGAAGGGCATTGGACAGTGCATTACTATAACTTTCTTAAGATATCTTTTTTCTCAGATAAACATAATCCCATCGATTGAGAACAGAATTCAATTGGTCTGTTACAAAAGGCCCAAAATGAAACTGAAACCAATTATTTCTAAGGTTAAATAGAATAGACCAGTACTGGGAATTAAGCAGAATGCAGATGCTTCATGGAAAAAACAGCGTTCTGGATTTGAACAGCCAAATCCAGCCCTAACGAACAGCGTTCTGTTTTGGCCTTGCAGGAACCATTTACCACTTTTGCTCAACAGCCAGAACAAGAATAACAAGCCGCACTTGCTTAACATAACTTTGATTAGATTATCGTGATACAACAAAATATCCTACTCATCAATCTCATTATGTGAACTAAGATAGTACACTTATTTCGAACAAAACTCTAATTAGGGGACGGGGAAGTATGAGCTACAAATACAGCGATACACGACTGAGGGGCACAACTCACAGATTGCATAACATTCATAAACTCTTTGAAGAGTCACTAATGCGTCCGATAATATGAATGTTGGCAGTTTCGATAAGCACTTAGGGTGTACTTCCACTACTTCTTTCTAACCTCTCATTCTTGGTGGAGCTTTTTACCAATCTAAAATGTGAAACAGCTATCACTGCACTGTGTGTGTGGGAAAACAGGATGGTAGCAATGACCCAATCTATAAAAACTGCTATAGCATCTAAACATATCGCCAATCTATTTGATTAACAACCAACCAAACCTTATAGGGCGTAAATTATGAAGTGAAACCAGCACGTAAACAACACGATATGTATAATTAGATCCTAGAGGCAAAATTTGAAAGAAAGCTTTTGCTCACACACACTGTGGTGTCAGCATTATTTATGCCAGCAGATGCTTCATTTTTCAGAACGAGAGATTTGATGAACTAATTTCTCAGGCAATCTTTTTGTAGCCTGCAGTTAGTAAAGAATTGAAGCTCAGTCACCATCACAGAGTTCTCTGCATGATCAATGGAACATGGCTAGTTCAGACTGACCTGGAAGTGTCTCATGTGGAGAATTGGCTCACAACCAACATCGGCAATCAGTTTTCCGTTTGGGGTTCTTAAACTGAAACGAGCAGCTTCATAGGCTGAAAGTTGTTTTTTGTCATTGGGGAGACTATGACAGACTTTGAGAAGTGAGCTGAGTGAATTCATCTGCAGACAGAAATGAACAAGCCCACATTAGAAGCTCAGATCAAGAACACATATTTGAAAGAAAAGAAAGGGTACACAAAGCACAAAACAGAATTGGGATGGTAAAGATAAAACAGTGAACCCAAAAATATCCGATTCCTTTATAATTTATATAATCATCTAGTGACATTTATTTCCATTCACATATAGACAAATAAAAGCACAAACTTAGGATCTCACAGAATACAATTGGCAACA
>JAUOBV010000010.1:3587600-3602656 GCA_032360425.1 Rubia occidens
ATGAATTAAATTAATTGTAGGTATTTTGTATTAAACTAATTATTTTTTATGATTTTTTTTTCAAGAAAATGGGGTAAAATTGCAAATGGGTCAAAACGGGTCGATTTGGGTCAAAATCTGACCCCGACCCATTTTGACCCGAATGGGACATTGACCCAACTCGACTAATATGGGTCGGGTCAAAACGAGCCGGGTCGACCAATTTTAACACCCATAGCCTCCTTCACCTATTTTCTGTCTCCTCTAGCTCGCCACTTCTCCGCCTTCTCTCGTCGCCGCTCACGTCACCTTCTCCTCCGTCGTCACATCTCCTCCACCGCACATCCTCATCTCTCTCCGCTATCCTACAACCGCACCACTACCATCATCACCACCAAAAACCCAGATATGGTCGAAGTCGAACTCAACCTCACCTACGCCGGCGAACCACCATCACACTGTCATGAACACCCACCTCACCATCTCTCCATCGTGAACCTCAACCTTTCCCTCGCTTGGGAGAACTCGTCGCCACTCAAACTTCGGCGGAGATGGGGGAAATAGGGTTTCGTCTCTGGGTAGGATAGGAAGCAGAGGGGAGTAGGGTGGTAGTGGGAGAGGAGTAGGCGGAGGAGGGGAGTGGTGGAGGAGGTCGGCGTCAGAGGGCATCGGAAGAGGTCGGCGTTGGGAAACGGAAAACGATAGAATGGCAAATTTGGGAGGCGGAGGAAAAAGTGGGAAAGTACAGGACATTAGTCGGAAGGGAGAGTAAGCAGAGGCGAAAGAGAGGGGAAGGGAGTGGTGGCGGAGGCGGAAATGGTGGCAGAATGTGAGATGAAGAATGGAGGCGAAAATGGTGGCAGAATGTGAGATGAAGAGTGGTGGCAGAACGTGGGAAGCGGTGGCGCAAGGTGCAGACTAGCAGTTTGGATGATTAGAAAAATAGGGCATGTAGGACTTGTGAAATGGTTTATTCAATTTGGTAAAATTTTGAGTTTGTTAGCATAATATTGTCTTTTAATATGCTAAATCTTTCCTTACGAGAAAAGTGTGCAAAATTTAGTGGAACCACCAATAAAAAAAAGTGTGCAAATCAATTGTGACGTAGGGAGTACAAAATTTCTATAGAGAACTCCAAACTTAAATTTGCAAAAACACATTTTGCCAATTGTATAAACAAGCTTCGCACAAACATCAACCATGCACTCATCTCATGTTTTAAGTAGAAGATTGAGCTAGATTTATCAATATATTCAATAACCTAACTAATAACAATACAATCTTATTTACAAGAAGATTAAAAATCATATACAATTTTCAATTGGGTCTGGGAGAAATACCCATGGATCTTCATCATCTCCTCAAACAGTCCCGGGAGAAAAAGGGATGTCTAAGGGCCTCCTGTGCCGTTAGCCTGTCCAAGGGATCATACTTGAGAAGGCCCTGGAGAAGATGTATCAGGTCCCCAGCTGAATGATCTACATGCTGCATAATCAGATTCTGCACATAAAAACACAATCAGGACCATTTCATAATCAATCTCATGTGTTGATGAGGAAAGACACCATAATCTCAATATCCACACACACCTGAAGACGAGGCAACTTCAAAACTGATTTGATACTGTCACGGGAGGCTGCTCCCTCGGGCCAGTCAAGTCTACCCCTTCTCACATATTTCTCAGCATGGCGACTATAATGACACAAATGAAGAACAGTTAAACCCCTCTGAAATTGCTAGGTATGCAAACATGTGTGAAATAGAAAGGCACTCACTCGGATTTCTTTAGCATATGCGGTGGCAATGAACCAAGTACTCTCTCCATCATAGCAAGGTGCTCCAAGTTCTCATGTGTTTGGAAAAGAGCCTCTCCCTGTCCAGCAATAATTGATAGCTTCAGTACTCAATCCCAATGCTAAAATGCAATTTTATACATGAAAAAGGATAATCATCATAGTCAGGTAGCAGAAAAATCATACCGAACATAGCTCAACTAAGATACACCCCACGCTCCATATATCACAAGGAGAACTCCATCCCAGCCCTGCATAGCACATCAACACAAGCAACAACTTAACCAAATGCAGAAGACTGAACCTGCGCTTGAAGAGCGACTGAAATAACAAATTCCAGAGCTACAGGCAAAACTGCATACCCAAAATGACTTCTGGAGCACGATAATGTCGAGTAGACACAACGTATGTCTGGTCCTGACGATCATAGGTTGTGCTGCCAAAATCAATTACTTTAATTGCACTTGACTTTGGTATTCTCTTATAGTAGGAACAATCTTTTGGGGACCTCATTGAACCCTGAAATAAAAATACTCGTATGTGTTAAGACAGCTAACAGCTAAAAGAGATACTCTCAGACCACCATCACATAATATGATCCTATAGTCAAGTTTGAGCACTACTTATATTGACACAAATAAGATAAAGCACACACATCTGACTTGCTACGCATACATCAAGGAGGACTAGGCATATAGTAAAACCTACAAGCATTACCCTGTAATCTGGAACCTTTATATGATCCGAAGAGACAAGAAGGATATTCTCAGGCTTTAGATCAGTGTGAACGAGGTGCAGATCATGCATAACTGCAAAAATTAAAAAGAATAAACTAATGTTAAGGTAAGGTAAACCGCAGACAATGACCGATGACCAATTGCAATTTGTTAGGTTTTAACACTCTGAAAATTTAAGAATTCGCGTGACGTTACTAAAAGTCGGTAAAAGAATTTGAAACAGGTAGGCATTACACACATGCTACACATTCCAACAACTGCCTGCCAATCTCTCGGACAAGATCAATGGGAAATGACCGGTAATTGTTTTTCCGTAGAAAATCGTATAAGCTTGATCCAAGCTTCTCAAAGACCTGTTCAAATCATTTTAGAGTTCATCCAACATCTTAGGCCCCAACCATTTGTTGTTGGGGAAATTAATCCATTAAATCAGGTATACTTGTACTTACAATACAGATATGGTTTCGATAGTCAAACCAGTTCCTTAATTGCACACAACTGCAAGACATAAACCAGTTCAACAACCAAACTAACAAAGCCTGGAATGGCATCAGCAGTTAAATATAACCAAAGGTATACAAAGGCAAGAATGTCTATACTCACCGACTTCCATCTCCATCATGTTTACCAAGGTGTTGGAGAATATCAACTTCAATCATTGCAGCCTCCCGATACTTCTTGATGCCACGCACAATTTTAATAGCCACCATCTCCTCCTTTTCCCGATCCCAACATTCTAGAACCTGCCCAAAGGTACCTGAACACATATGATAGATCAGGACATACTGCTGAAAGCAAAAGCTTCAAAAGCGGATGGAGACCAAAAGGAGAAAAGTAAGCTGCAATAATTTACCTTCTCCCATCTTGCTATGAATTTTATCTGTCATGACATAAAGAATAGAACGAACAGCTAGTTAGATGAGTATTAGGCAAAGAAAACATCAGATTTAACACAAGATTTACACAGGTATGAAATACTACATTAAAAGGCAAATACTATCCTAGTTCATAGAAATTTATTTTGATGTTATACTAAAGGCTACAAGAGTCATTGTTCCATACTCTCAAGTCAATTTTCTATCAACATAACTAGAGCAGTGGTAGAAATCGATAGCTAAAAATGTTTCATGTCAAAAGACCCCATGTGAAGCATCTAAAAATATGTACACCACCATCATGCAGACATGTAGTAGAAACTATAAACTTTAACTTTTCTGGGTGATGGTAAAAGTATTTACAGCGAGAGGTTAAATTTTCTCCAAGCTCATATATATAATGCCCTTCTTTGTCATCTCCTCGCCATGGGGGTGAACCATTTCGAGCCACACCCTTAGCAAACAGAGTACTAGTATGGCCTGAAGTAGCCTTTGAAGGTGCATAGCTGGTCACATTTCCATTCTCTTGCCCACAATATAAGCCTAGCTGAGCCTACACACAGGCATCCATTCACATTTTTGTTTAAAAATCACAGTTAATTTTGATTACCTCCTGGATACCTTCTATCTTCCGACATTGCTAAGTGATAAATGATACTACAAGATACGGTGCACAGACAAAACACACAAAAAGCCAGGAACAATCAAATAGATTACCACTAATCACATAACATGAAACAACAATTTATAGTGTGAAACAAACAGGCAAAATCTCAGCCCACAATATCTACAAAAAGGAGTAGATGACATGTGCCAAGTATATCAAAGCGATTTACTAGAAGTAGGAACGTTCATGAAGCAACAAAAGAATCTCCCAAAGCAAAAATATTTGTCAAGATATCAATAACTTGTAGCACCTTCAAGATTCTGAATCTCACCAACCTAACCAAGACAAAGTGACAAACATCACATATTCAAATGCAGAGTCACGTAATTAACAAATTACAGATACATTCACAAAACAAGTAACACAAAGCTTAAATCCGAAGCAAACAGAAGTCTGTGCATGATAGAGAGAACATAAAACCCAAATCTGAAGCAAACAGAAGTCATAAAGCATAACACGAGGAACACAAAACCCAAATCCGGAGCAAACAGAGCACCCGCAATAAATCTTGATCCAAGACCAAAATCAGCCAGTCATAAATGATAGATTTTTAATTATACCTTTCAAGATAAAAAATAAAATAATCAATCAACTTAAGGCATAAACCAAGATTGCAAGATATTCCCAATTTCATAATCCAGAGAAAGCTTGGGCCACAGAATTAAATACAAAAACCATAAAGCATGATGTTTTACACCTTCTTCCTCTGCAAAAATTAAAAATTAAAACAAACCTTTACGCAAAGACCATGATTTTGCAAATCAAGGCCATGGAAACAAAACATAAAAACTGCATCATACAGTGAAATCAACAAAAAAAACATCGCTTTACCGAACTTCTTAGAAATCAGATTCAGTATTTATTAAAAATTATAGATCATTTACCTTATAGTCGGCCGTCGCGAGAGGCGTAGGCATGACATCCCAACCGAGACGCGGCCTCTTCCGGGGCCTCCGATCCATGTTGGTACAAGGGAACTCGGTCACGCGCTCCATCTCCATGGCAGCAAATCAGATGAGTAAGAAATCGTACGAAGGAATGAAAGAGAGAGAGAAAGTTTCAACGCAGAGAGAGAATAATTTGGGCCTAGGCGCACATGACAATTAAAGTAGATAGGGTTGTCGGTTAAAATCGAATCAGTCCGTACACGTGTTTTTCTGATAACCGTTGCTTTTCCCCCTTTCCACTCCTGTTATATCCAGAAGATAGACTGGAAGTGCAACGGGCGGTTGGGTTCACGTTCGGACTGGGCTTCACATTCCATACCCATATCTTTTTCAACCGCCCATCACTATGTTATAAAACTGTTTGGATCCAACAATGACAAAAAAATCCTAATTTTATGAAGATTGAGAAGAAGAGAGAATTGTATTGAAATCAGAAAATTACAAGTGAATGATCTTGCTATAATTGATGATAACCTCTAACTAACCACCGTCTGCACCTATATAACCTCCTCGTCTGCCACTGTGACTGAATCACAAAAATTTAGGTACCTTTAACAAACTAACCGTCTTTTTTTTAATAGCGTCTTTGAGTTAAGAAGATAATTGGAAAATGTCTCAGTTACCCCTGTTGATTCTAACATTCTGTTCCCCTAAAGAAATAGTTTGTCCTCAAGATTGAAAATCTAGAAATTAGTGAGTGATAATGTCTGTATCTTCCCATGAAGCCGCATTGGAAGGAAGGTCGTTCCATGCTATTAATCACTATGTTACCGTAGTACCATTTTGAATAATAATGCGCCTTTGTAAGACCTTTGAAGGTTGCATAGGAGCTACGTTGTCCATCTCACTTTCTAGGATTTCTACTCTTATGTAAGGAATGAGACTAGTGTGTTCTTTAAAAGTGACACATGAAAAACTGGATGCAACTTACTATGCCTTGGTAATTCTAATTTATACACAACTTCTCCCACCTTCTAAATGAGTTCATACTATCCAAAGTACTTGGGAGCTAGTTTCATATCTAATCTGCTTCCCAGAGATTGTTGCTTGTACTTTTGAAGACTCGGATAAACCCAATTCCCTGTAATGAACACCCTTTCTGTTCTATTCAAACTCGTGAAATACTTCATACGTTCCTGAGCTCCTTTCAAATGATTTTTGAAGGAGTTGGTTCGTGATATCTGTTGTAACAAGTTATGAGTGGCAAGAATGATAGTATCAGTCAAAATGCCAAGAGGTAATATGACATGCTTAACTCCATGAAGAGCTTCGTACGAACTCATCCTGATACTAGAGTGATAAGTGGCTTATACTACCATTCTGCTGCCCGAGCCACTCTTGCCATGAATCCGTCCTATCACAATAAAAACACTTAAATTAATTTTCAAGAACGTGGTCTTCTCTCTCGTTTGGCCGTCGTTTGGCCATCGTTTTAAAGGATGTTAGGCCATCAACTCCTTCCAAAAGTTACTTGTAAAATATTCTCCCTGTCTGAAGGGATGGTGCTGGATCCTGCGCAGTTTACAAATCTCTTTAAAGTAGATTTTTGCTACCTCAGTTGCAGTAAAGGGTGTTGAAGGCTCACAAATTGTAGGTACTTGGTCAGTCTATCCACTACAACTAAAATTGTATCATAATTTGCTGATAATAGTAGTTTTTCATTAAAGTCCATGGTGACTTGTCTCCATGCTTGGGATGGAATAGGTAAAGGCTAAAGTAATCCTGAAAAGTGACAAGTTTCAAATTTTCTCCTCTGGCAGACTGAGCAAGCCTTCACGTAATCAATGATGTTATCCCTCGTTTTAGTCTAAAAGAATAAGGATAGAACTTTCTTAATGGTTGCTGGCTGTTAGGAACGAACTTCGATTGTTGATGTGTCCATAGATGCCAAGATATCTTGCCTTGCTTTGCCTGAAGAGCCCACCACTATTTTTTCTTCTTAGAATACCTTGAATGTAGGTATACTCCACAGTATCAGGTGTCTTCAGTATTTCCGCAATAATTAATTCTTGAGCCCAAACATCATTCACATAGCTTTCTTCAATTTGTATTAGCCACAAAGGAATTAGAGATGAGAATGTAGCTCGTAATGACATATCAGATTGCGGCTCTTGAGTTTGAACCTTACTGGTTGTTCTTCCTTAATGCTCAAGTTCTTGGTAGTTTCTCCTCACTCTTTCCTCCTCATTTTTTTTGCATCACTGGAGCCACCGTAATTGATTTCTTCGACTTTTGCATTTTTGCATCGTAATCATCTTTACATAACAGGCTTTTTGAATTATTATGGTTATTCACCTGGTGATTTTTATGAACTGGAAATTTTTTGTTAGCCATAATCTCCTGAGTAGCACTTCTTGGATCCCGTGACTTAATATTTACATGAATTCAAAATGGCTTTAGCATCCACTTCTTGGTCCCAAATTGGCTAATTCTCCTGGTGTTTAACAAAACTTGTTGCTGGTGGAATTTGTAATGATTTGCCACTCAACACTTCTAAAGGGGACAAGTGACTATCTTCATGATCTTCTTTTCATGTTTCATCAAATTGATTATCACCATGTGTTTCTGAAATGTGAGCAATTAATAATATTTACACAACTAATGCTTATTCATTTCGAGCTTAGCTTCAGATTCAAATTGCTTCATCCGACTTTCAACATTCTGCTGTTGATCGGGAATATGACATCTAGACAGAGCATCAACTGCTCTCTTAGTTGAACATCTTGGAATCTAATCCTAGCAGCTTAGTAATTCAATTGTGTTGTAATGCATCGAACAACTTTTGCTCAATTAAGTATGCATCCAATAAGATAATGCTTTCACTAGTTCACCGCTATCAAGAAGTTCCTACTCATATGTAGATAATCCCCTATTTTGAGGACAAAAAGCTTTACTCAAATACGATATAGGTCTTTGATCTTGCATCAAGAGAACTCTCATTCCCAATTCTGATGCATCGGTTTTTATTATAAAACTTTTATGGAATTCAGACATCTTAAGAATAGGGGTTGTGGTCATGGTCATTTTGAGTGTTTCAAATGTTGTTGCCGTTTTTCAACCCATTGAAATCCATTCTTCTTGAGCAATTGATGTAGAGATTTACAAACATATCCATATATGAAAATGAATCTCCTATAATAACTCGTGAGCCCTAGAAAACCTCTTAGTTCCTTCACAATGTTAGGAGAAGGCCACCTTAGGATACATTGTATTCTATGGTCTGTCCATTTTCACGTCTTCCCCTAAAATAACATGGCCCAAATATTCCACTCTCGGGATGGAAAAAACACACTTGGATATTTTAGCAAAGAGTTGATGTTTCTTTAGCACACTAAGAACTTACCTTAAATGCAGTATATGATCTTCCAGTGTTTAGCTGTAAACAAGAATATCAACGAAAAACACAAGGACAAACTTTCTCAAGAATTCATTAAATATTTGATTCATAAGAGCCTGGAATGTGGCTAGGGCATTGAATTACCCAAAAGGCATTACAATAAACTCAAATGACCGTTATAGGTCTGAAAAGTTGTTGTGTGAATGTTATCCTTCTTAACTCTTGTTTGGTGGTAACTGGATCTTGAATCTAACTTTGAAAAGTACTAAGATCCGCGTAACTCATCTAATAACTCACCAATAAATGATATTGGAAATCTATCTTTAATAGTAGCTTCATTCAGTTTCTATCATCAATTCTCGATTTCCAACTCGCATCCATTTCATCTAACAATATCACTCGGAATGAATAAGGGCTGGTACTTTGTTGGATGACCTTATTCTCTAACATCTTAGCAACTTGTTTCTCAATTTTTGTCTTGTTGGCATGTGGATATCCACATGGTCTGGCCTTGATGGGAGGTGTATTTGCTTTTAAAATAATTTTTTGATCAATTTCGCTTTCTGGGGGGTAAGTGTGTACGAATAGCAAAATCATCAAAGAATGTAAGAAGAATCTGTTTCACCTGGTTGTGTATCTCTAAACTGGCAATATGATTCTCTTCATTGGATGCTCTTGCCATTTTGTGGTAATAATTCACAGCCTCAATTTACCCTTCTTTCAAGCCAAGTTTATGAATCCCAATATTTTTCTTTTCCAAAGTATTCTTCATGTAAGCCATTTTGTCAAGATACTCAGCAGTCCCGGTTTTTCCTTCTTTTAAATCATTTTGAATTTCATGTACCTCAATGTTTCTTTCATCAAAGAAATTCACCAAGTAAGCTTGTCTCTTCCTGGGATTTGATTTTCTGCTATCATGCACAGTTGTAGTCTCCATTATTGAATTAAGAACTTTTGATATACCAGTGTTCTCATTTAAAATCCAATGGTACATGTTCTTCGAAATCAAATGTTGGGGGTTGAAATATTTCATCCAATCCACCCATAGTATCACATTCATTCCACCCAATTTCATTACTCTTAAATCAAACACAAATATGTGAGACTGCATTCCCATGGTACCCATGGGAATATAATTGATCCTTTGACAATGCTTCCATACAATATGGCAAGTATGAGGGCTAAGTTGGCATGGTGCCTAACCCCACCCTCTTAACCACCAAAAGGTCTATAAAGTTATCCGTTGAACATGCGTCTAGTAAAATTTTAATTTTTTCACCATATAGCTAACCATGGTGTTAATCCTTTCTCCCATGACTGGTTTCCCTATTAAGTGTTTTGTTTTTTCTTCCAGAGTTTCAGCCTAATTTCTCTCTTCTTCATTTATTTGTACTACCATAATCTCCTAGGTTCTTTAGCTTCACTTGTAGACATAAAATGGACTTGTCTAAAACTACAAATGTGCCCTGGTCCGAATTTCTCTCTACACTTATAACAACGATTGTTTTCCCTACTGTACTGCTGCTCTTGAAGGGATATTTGGTAAAATGTTTTCGAACTTTCCTTTTCTCACAATTTTCCTTCTTCCATGTAGCTTTGTCACTCAATGGCTTGTAAAAACTCATAACATGTTGTGAGGTAGATCCTCCTTTTGACCTCCTATGCTACATTTCAAGGTTCTGCTCCTGAAGCATTGCTAATTCAACTTTCTCAAGAAGATTGTGAGGAACATCTTAACACCATGCTTAAGCTCATCTTTTAACCCGCTAATGAAACATGATATGTAGTACTCCACATTAAACCTCAAATTTCTACTAGCCATAAGTATTTTAAGCTCATCAAAGATCTCGTGATATTCCTTGACTGCTCTATTCTAAAATAGTTTTGTAAAATCCTCTACTATGTCCCTGCCTCCCACTTTTGAAAACCTGCTCATAAGTAGTGCACAAAACTCATCCCGGAATACATTTGTCTAGAAACTTCATCCTGATACCAAACCTCTTCTTTGCCCTTAATTTGCAATTCTACTTCTTCTACTATTTGAATATGTTGAACTTAATAGTAATTGAAAAACTTTTAGCCCTTTCTAATCCATTCTTTTGGTCTCTCACCATTAAAAATGCTTAAATCAGCCCTCAGTTGGTTTATGCCCTGCTCTTGAATTATTAAGCTTAGTTGCACTTCCTTTCACATTATCAGGAAAAACATATTCAAACACAGGTACATATCCTCTAGCAGTATTGTCAATAATATTGTTCCCTTTCACAAAATTATCTTGGATATAGGAATGTCTTACTTGATCATACATCACATTATTTATACACATTATATCATTCATAACAACACCTTTAATCATCGAATCATTTTTTCCCAGGAGTGACATCGATGTGAATTTTACCTCGCACTATGGAATTGATCGAGCTGTGGTTTGAATTTCCAGCTTGTTCATCCTCCTTGTTTTTTCTCCATGTCCGCCCATTCTCTGCAAAATTGCTATCATAGCTTTGAAGCCCTCCTTGAGTACAAAAATGTCTTCTTTGACCACCTCCATTTCCTTTCCATTCCTCTCTAACACATCCCGCTCCTTGAGTTCCCTAGCCTCTCTCTATAGGTCTAGTTACCGAATTTATTTCATCATTCTTCCCTCGAGATCCTTCCATTGTTAATTTTTCACCTTCGAACAAGTACCATCTACCATGATTATCAGAGAAATGATTGCTCTAATACCACTTTGTTGTGATCTAGATTGGATTTAACAAATTACAAAGAAATCCCTAACTTAATGAAGATTGAGATGAGAAACAATTGTATTGAAATCAGAAAATTACAAGTGTATGATATTGCTACAACTGAAGATAACCTCTAACTAACCTCTTTATGCACCTATATATCCCCTCGTCATTCGTTGTAGCTGAACCAGAAGAATTTAGTTAGCTTTAACAAACTAACCGCCCAGTTGTTTAAGCAGTTTCTTTGAGCTAAGAAGATGAATGGGTAGAAGTCTCTTGTACCCGGATGATCCTAACACATTCAATGTAACCCAAGTCTTTGTATATTCGTAATATGTTCGTCCATCATCTACGTGTAAAATTGGTGGATCAGATGATTAGTGGGTGTAATTATTTTAGTTTCATATGTATATAAATAAATGTTGAAATTGAAAGAAAATATCTCACAAGTATGAAATAAATGTAGAAAGAGTAAAGATAAACATAGTGAAATTTCATAATGAAATTATATATTTAATGACAATAATGAAAAGACTAATATATTCGCAACTAATTGCAGTTTTTATTGGAGGTGATTAGAGCATCTCCAATGGTAACCTACATCTTTTCAAACTAGTGAGTTGGCAAGATACAAACCACTCCAATGTAGTAATGTACAATCATTTATATTTTAACAGGTCCATATATTTATTTTTAGACTAAAGTGTCAAAATAACTCTACCTTTAAAACGAAAGTGCCAATATAAACCTGTAAAACCAGAATGTACCAAAATAACCCTAACTTTATTAAGTATGTGCCAAAATAACCCTTGGATCCGTTGATTATGCTTGTCAACGCTGGAGTTGGTTGGTTTTGTGGCAAATGACCATTTTAACCCCCTTATAAAATAAAATAAAATTATTGAGAAGACACATTTGCCCCTTCTTTTTTTGGACCCCTTTTCACTTAATTTTTATTCCCTAGTTTTGGTCTTCTTCTCCAGGAGACCGAGTTGAAGGAAAACGTCACCGGTTACCAATGGTGTCATTTCCCATCGCCGATTCTTCACAATTCGTCAGATATAAACAGTGCTGCTGCTCGACTCTGTAGCGATGAGAGGCAGGAGGGCTAACGAATATGGTGTAGCGGACGGGAGGGCTAACGGAGGCGGTGTGTTTCTCAATAACTGAGGCAATGGTGCTGCTCGACAACGAAAGTGGTGGTGCTGCTCGATAACTGAGGCGATGTGAGCTGTGAGGGCTAACGGAGGTGATGGGAGGCATGAGGGATAACGAAGGTGGTGATGGTGAATGAGAGGGCTAATAGAGGCAGATTGGGTTAAGTAATTGGAGATATTGGAAAGGGTAAGGGAGCGGAGTGGGTGGAGGAGGTGGATGAGGCGTTGGTGGTGTTGGTAGAAGCGTAGGAGAAGGAGGTGGAGGTGGAGTTGATGGAAGTGTAGAAGGCAGTGCTGGTGGCGATGAGGTGGGGTGGTGATCGGAGATGGGTGGTGGCTGGGCGGCGGTGAGGTGGAAACACCCATTCGTCTTCCTTCTCCCCTTTTCCTTATTATTTTCACCACATTTTCCTTCTTATTTTCGTCGCTTTACCACCTGCCGAAGACTGAATCCATAACACCTGCGATTGAATCCATCACCACCGACAACCTTTTTCTTTTCATCGTGCCAAATCCACCTCTTTTTTTGAATGACGGGGTATACGCCAAAAGGGCTGTGTCAATTTAGGGTTGTGTCTATTTAGGGCTGTGTGATTTGGTATAGTTTACGACGGTGAGGTTTTGGCAGTGGAGTGAGGATTTGACAGAGGTGGTCGTAGGGTGGCTGATGGTGAATGTGGTGTTGGTGTAGGGTTTGGCTGGTTACTGGTTGCTGGTGGCGGGGGTGGTGGTGGGGTGATTGTTTGGCGGAGGTGGTGGTGGCTGGTGGCAGAGGTGGTGGTGGAGAAGGTGGTGAGATGGTGATGGAGAAAGTGGTGGGATGGTGGTGGTGTAGGAGGCAGTGCTGGTGGCGATGGGGTTGGGTGGTGGCTGGGTGGATGTGGGGTGGTGATCGAAGATGGGTGGTGGCTGGGTGGCGGTGAGGTAGTGGTGGTGGGCAGGAGAGGGCAAAAACGGAATTCTATTTTTGTAGAAATGCCCATGGTTATATTAGTCTTTTTACGTCTAGTCAACTGTTGAAAATATAAGTCAATGCTGAAATCTGACCTGAAGGTTAGATTGGCACAATTCATCATAAATGTAGGATTATATTGGCACTTTATGATTTTACAGGGTTATATTGGCACTTTCAGCCTAAATGTAAAGTTATAAAAGCAATTAACCCTTATTTTTATTTTATCACGAATTCTTACTTACATATAAGTGCTACAATATCTAACAATAATAATAAATTAATTAAGTATTATTTTTATACTTTAACTTAAATTCATTAAAGACAACAAAATTAATAACACACTTAAAAAATAATAATGAAATACTTAGTGAGATTATCGAAACATCATAAAATTATTGTAAATTAATATCATTTCTACTCGTTAACTCCAAAATGTGCACAAATATGCTCTATGTCTATCTTGAGTTGATGATGCATTTCCCTATCTCGAATCGTTGCATCATGAGCAATATATATGCTTCAAAATTCATATCATGTCCTTGTTTAAAATCCACGTCAATGTTTGGAGGAAAGTGTTCATCTGTAAAAATTTTAGCCATATATATGACGTTCATCTTCAACAATCATATTATGTAGTATAATACATGCATCCATAATATCATAAAGTATTCTTTTATGCCAAAAATGAGCTGGTCCATGAGTTATTGCAAACAAGATGGAAGTACTCCAAAGGCTCGCTCTACAATAGAAGTGGAATAAGGAAAGAACTCTAATCTAGTCACCAATCTTATCATAAACTAATCAGTAATATGATTTATTCTAATAGTACCCCTGTAGTGGCCTGAAAAATTGGTCAATTTTGGTCATTCCCGGATTCAATAGAAATGACCGTTTTTGCCGAATCTGGGAATGACCGGAATTAAACAGTCATTTCTACTGAATCCGGGAATGACCAAAATTGGCTAATTTTTCAGATCGCGACACGAGTATGAATGCACTTTTAAAAAACTCGAGGGTATATCTGTACAAACACAAGAATTGAGGGACATAAATACCCTTTTTCCTAATATCAAATGTTTATTTGGTTCATGAGCTTAAAAATAATAACTTGCTTATCATGGGACAACTTTAGGAGAAAGGGTTAACAATCTTGATTGGTTGTGGCACTGGCGGAGGTACATGGCGGCTGGAGGGGGCTCCAGCCCCCGCCAAGCAAAAAAATTTGGGTATATTCAGGGTAAATTTTTTTAAATTTTTTTCCAGCCCCCTCAAGTATAGGTAAAATTAACGATTTTTTCCACTTTGTATATCAGCCCCCACTATGAATTCTTTCTGGCTCCGCCCCTGGGTGGTGGAACTTGTAAAGTTTTTCATTCTACAAGAGGGTTAATTATGCATACTAATATGAGTGCAAACAGAATGTTTTATGTGGTAGCTGTCGTGTCTCCTAAAGATTCTATGTGCTTGCAAGTTGAGGAAGTATCGGAGAAAAAGGCTCATTTGTGGCATTGTCATTTTGGGCACCTTAATCATAAGGGGCTTAGAACATTGGCGGATGATAAGGTGATGGTTGTTGGCCTACCTTTTCTAAAATCTCCTAAGGGCATATGCACGGCTTGTTTGACGGGAAAGCAACACAGAGCATCAATACCGCATAATAGTGTATGGTGTTGGAACAATGATAGAAAAATGGAAGAAATGAAGCAAAGTTTTGGTGCTGAAAAGATACAGCTTTTCTGATTTTTCATTCTCCTATTTATAGATTACAAAAATGTATTAAGAATTATTCCTACACTAATGAAGAACCATACTACAAGCTTCTAACCTCCATAA
This sequence comes from Rubia occidens, assembly GCA_032360425.1. NCBI lineage: Eukaryota > Viridiplantae > Streptophyta > Magnoliopsida > Gentianales > Rubiaceae > Rubia > Rubia occidens. The sequence goes on from JAUOBV010000010.1 coordinate 3,602,610, forward strand.
CCTCCTAACATAACTAGCTAGCACTAACTCTACTAATGAAGACTAAA
>JAUOBV010000010.1:3602756-3613852 GCA_032360425.1 Rubia occidens
CATACACCTAAGTGTTGTCTGAGAAGCTCAAAAGTTGCAGTGTACTAGAGTTTTGTATAAATATCCGCAAACTGCTCACATGTTGGAATATAGGCAACCACCACTCCTTTTCTTTTAACCAAATATCGAATAAAATGGTGCCTTATATCATTGTGCTTTGTTCAATAATAGTGAAATGGATTTTTTATATCAATTGCACTCTTGTTATCACATAACACCTTTAGAGGTCTTTCTTGAATTTCATAATCGTTCAACATCTATTTCATCCATAATAATTTTGCAAAACAATTTCCAGCAACAAGAAATTTAGCTTCATTAGTTGACAAAGAGATCAGATTTTATTTCTTACTATATCAAGATACCAAATTTGTACCAATAAAGAAACAACCACCAGTGGTGCTTTTACGATCATCTGCATTACCAGCCCAATCAGAATCACTATAGCCAATCAGGTGAGAGTCTTGATTCTTAGAATACTATATTCCATACTAAGAATTCCCACTAACATATAGAATAATCTTAGAGACTGCAGTTAAATGAGATTCCTTAGGATCAACCTGAAATCTTGCACATACTCCTACACCAAAATATATAACTGGCCGACTAGCTGTAAAATACAAGAGACTTCTAATCATAAACCTGTACAATTTGTGATCAACTGGAACACCTTTATTGTCCTCAACCAATTAATCTGTAGCCACCATTAGAGTTCGTACATCTCGAGAATTACTGAGGCCAAATCTTTTCACCAAATTCAATGGATACTTGTTTTGACTTATGACCAAGCCATTCTTTTCTTGCTTCACCCAAATTCCAAGAAAATATATGAGTTCTCCAACCATACTCATCTCAAACAAAATCCTTTACCATAGATGGTAAAGTAGAGCCAAACACAATATCATCAAAATAAATCTAAGCAATCAAATTTTTTGATGATTTGTGAAGCACAAGTAAAGTGTGATGTATTCCCTCTATGATAACCTTTCTTAATGAGAAAGTTAGTAAGTCACTCATACCAACCCCTTGGTGCTTTTTAAAGACCATATTGTGCCTTCTTGAGTCGATACACATGATGTGGATAGTGAGGATCCTCAAATCTCTTAGGTTGTTCCACATACACTTCTTCATTAACCACACCATCTAGAAAATCCATTTTTACATCCATATGGTACAGTGTAAAATTTATAGTACATGCAATAACAAGTAAAATTCGAATTCTAACCTGGCAACTGGTGTAAATGTCTCATCAAAATCAACTCCTTCAATCTAAGTGTACCCTTGAGCAACCAGCCTTGCTTTATTTCTATTAATCTAGCCATCAATATCATATTTGTTCTTGAAAATCCACTTGGTGCTAATAACGTTTACACCTTTAGGACGAGGAGTGGGATATCATACATCATTGCGTTCAAATTGCCCAAGTTCTTCTTGCATTGCTACAATCCAATATTCATCAAGTAGAGCTTCCTTGTAATTTTTATGTTTAATGAGAGAGATGAAACATTGTAATTCTGCAAGTTCTCTGTAGTCTACCTGAGGGATTGAGCAGGTTCTCTTGATGCTCGGTTCATGCTGCACCTGTGTTGGAATATGAGATGTTGCAGTAGGAGAGGATGTTCCAAATACTCGACTTCTTCAGGTTCAACTGGATTTTAAGAATGTTAGGATGTTCCAACATAGTCATGCTGGTCAGGCTGACTGTTCTCTGATGGAACATAGTCTAGAGTTGGTTTATCTTCTCTTCCACTTGATACTTGTTAATCATCAGAATCATCCACAATGACATTTCTGGATTTCGTAATAGCATTCGTACAAATATTTAAAGCCCGATAAGCACGATTGTTCACAAAATATCCAAGAAAAATCCCAACATCATTGCGGTTGTCAAAATTTTCCAATCGATCTCTGTCTTTGAGAATATAGTACTTCCTTCCAAACACATGAAATAAGAAACATTTGGCTTCCTACCCTTCCAAATTTCGTATAATTTTTTGCTTGTGAATAAACGAAGAAAAACACGGTTTATAGTGTAGCAGGCTGTATTGATGGCTTATGCCTACCATTTTTTTTGAATTCCTTTCTCAGCCAGCATGACTCGAGCCATTTCCTGAAGAGTCCTGTTCTTCCTTTCCACAATGCCATTCTGCTGAGGAGTGATTAGTGTAAGAAATTCGTGCTGAATGCCAAGTTCATTACACAAATCACTAGATTGAGAATTTTCAAATTTTCTGCCACGATCACTACAAATTTTGACAATCTTTCCAACTGGATATCCTTTCTCTGTCTGTAATTTTATCACCAAACTTTTGAAGACATCTATAGTATAAATTTTTTCCTTAAGGTATGCCACCCAAGTGTATCTGGAAAAATCATCTACACACAAAAATATACTTCTTGCCACTCACATTTGGTGTATTGACTGTACCCATCAAATCCATATGAAGTAATTCAAGATTCCTTGAGGTGGTGATATATTGAACTGTTGAGTGGGGTGATCGAATCTGTTTACCTTGTTGGCATGACCTGCACTCAATTCCCTTATTGCTAGTGAGTGTTAGCATACCTCTTTCTGCTTTCAAGTTGGCAATTTTCATCAGGGTTATGTAGTTGATATGGCCAAGTTTCTTGTATCACAAGGTTTATTCTTCTTATTTCGAACTCAGACATTTCACTTCTTATTCTAGCAAGTAACAATTGTCTGACGGTTGAATCCGTGAGAGTACTTTATCTTCACCATGTATCACTATACATTTGTCTTTATAAAACTCTACAGCTATATTGTCATCACAATTGACTAACACTCAATAGATTTTCCTTCAAATCTTCAACTAGCAAAACACTTGTAAATACAAGGAATCCCTCGATATGCGATTCACCTTTTCCAACTACTCAACTCTTCTTTCCATCTCGATAAGTAACAAATCCACAATCATATGGTTTGATTTTTGTCAGAAATTCCTGAGTTTTAGTCATGTGTTGAGAGCACCCACTATCAAAATATCATGAGTCTCTAGAGTGTGCAATAAGATAAGTATGAGCAACAAGACAAGTATTAGTGAGTTTAAGAACCCATACCTTTATGACCATTCTTGATTGTTGGACATTGTCTATGTTGGGACATAAAAATAGTTGTCATCCATTCATGATGTCTCTGAGTAATTTAAAGCCTTTATACTCTTTGGCCTTGATACATGCAGTAGCTAAAGATAAGAGGTTTGCGTTGTCTAGTGTTGATAACTTTTCTTTTCATATCTTTAACCTCTGACTTGAAATCAACAGTGCTACATGATGAGTTTTCATAGCCAATTCCTTGTTGATCTCCAAACTTCTTCCCCCAAAGTCAGTATATCATCTAGTTTTTCCTTACAAGTGTTCAACTTATTGATTGTTGCCTCAGCTATCTCAGCTCGCTTAGTTTTTGAACTTAGATTCAGCTTCAATTATTCAATCTCTCTTCTGAGTTATACAACCAGAGCTAGCAACTTCTTCTCCTTCTCAACCAATTAATTTTCCTCCATCTTCAACGCTTTATTTGTGTCAACAACTTTTAGCCACATCTCATACATTTTTTCATATGCAGTGTAGATTTTTTCATAACTCACAACCTGGGCTTCGTCATCACTAGAGAAGTCATCAGAATATTTTTTGGAACATACAACCTTGTCCTTCTTCGACATGTTGGAACACACATCATCAATATCTGATCTATCAAGAACTTTTGCTCCGAATGCCACATAATTGCTTGTAAGTTCCTCTTCACACTCCTCTTATTCATCTTCACTCCAAGAAGTCACATATGATTTTCTTTGCTTCTTTCGAGTATTAGCACATTCAGTCTGGATGTGTCCATATCCTTTACATTCTCTACATTGAATTCTCCTTGGCTGCTTTGTTTCACCACTTTGATTTCTTGAGAACTGCTGATTGATTTGTTCCATTCGTGTCCCACGATTATTACCAAGGTCTTGTGCCCGAGGTCTATTGACACCAAATCTCTCTTGTGATTTTTTTATTCACCACTATTTTCAGCATTCCTGAGAAATTTTTAGTGACAAATGCAAGTTTTTCAATACCATCATCATTATAAACTTCATGAATGATCCTTGACGACGAGGCTTTGAAAGCCAACTCTTTGTGAGCTTGTTTGTGGGCTATTATTATTTCATAAGTTTGTAGCGATCTCATTAGTTCATCTAAAGTCATGGTGGCCACATCTCTTGCTTCTTTTATTGCAGCAACTTTTATACCAAATCTTGAGGAAGTGATCTCAAAGTCCTTTTCACCAATTTGGATTCCGTGTAGATTTTTCCAATTCGATATGCCATATTGGTGATGTCTCTAAGTTTACCATTAAATACAACAATATTATCATCCTCCCCCATCTTCAGTTTCTTGAATTGTATAGCAATTCTCGTAGTTTGGACTCACGTACACAACATGTTCCTTCATATATTGTCTGCAAAATATCACACGCTTTCTTTTCCCAATGATATGTTGAGATGAGCTCAAACTGATTTTCATCCACAGCTGTGAAGATAGCATCCAATGATTTCAAATTTGCCAATGAAGGATTCAATTATCAGAGGACCATGATGACTTTGGTTTGGGTTTAAGTTTCTTCAAACTTGAGTCAGCTTCTTTTGAACTGGATTCTACTTCTTTTGAACTGGATTCTGCTTCCTTGGTTTGTGCATTCCATTATGTTTTAACATAATGTTAGGCCAACTCATCCAGTGAGTTTATAAAAACTCTCATGCATGCTTTCTAGAAATTATAATTTGCTCCTTTCTCCAGTGGTGGCCGAGACACAGACACTCCTTCTTTGTTCGCCATCGGTAAAACCGCATCACACTTTCCCTTGACACAACCGAGGTAAGAATAAGTGACTCTGCCCTGATATCAATTGAAATTTAGTTTTACCAAATTACTTTACTAATTACTACTGTGTTCTAACATAATCTATTTAACCAAACATGCAATAAATTAAAGCTTAAACATACAAGATCTGTTACACAGTTCAGTGATAATCACCTGTGGGGCGTAGCCTAGTTCTGAATGAATCCACTAATCATCAAGATACAATACAAAGTACATCATACAATTATACTTATCTTATCTAATTATACATGTGAATTCTGCAATCCCCTTGCTACCGATCTTCCTTGATAAAACTTTCTCTGATCTTGAAAATCATCGATGCTGGATCTCCCCCTCTCGAGGAATTAAGGTCTATGATTTTGAACTTGATCAATAGGTTATGATATGTCGGTATATATGTGTTCTGGCTCTAGAAGTACTCTTGGTATATATGAAATTCGTGAGTAACACAACCATGTTATTCTCTATTTATAGTACGAGAGCAGATCGAAAATCTTCATCTTCATCTTTACAATTTTTTGATTCCATATCTGTTTCAGAAGCATATCTAAATCGCTTAAATAGAGGGATTTTCTTATCTCAACATATTCCATAAATCCAATTCCTTAATCATAGGGATTTTCCATGAATCCAATATGCTTCAAATATACGCCTAAATCAATACTACAACATATCCAATCGTCCATAACTTAATATCCCCTCAGTATTCCGTAATCGGTTAAAATCATTTAGATTTCAGCTTTCCGTATGTTGCAAAATAGAAAGTTTTTCTTTTCCAAATCCATTCACAAATGCCAATTAAGTAATATATGCAATCCACGTGACTTTACAAGACCCTCTTATACGTTTGCTTCAATTTGTCTTCGTAAGGTTATAGGGAGCATGGAAAAGTTGGCTTCCTTGTAGTATGGATTACTCTAATATTTCTTGGGAATATAAAAACCAATTTGTATAACTTTTTGAAAGATGAATGTGTTTGGTTGGATCGATAAAAAACTAGCTTTCTAATGTTCTAAGCTCTGATTCTCTCAAAAGCACACGTGTGAGCAGCAATCTGGGCGCAGATGATCGCCTCACTAGTTGTTTCTCGATGTACACCCTTGAAAGTACATGAAAACATGAAAGATTTGGGCGGATTTAGCAAGTTAGCCATCCAATCCATAACAACCATCTCGAGTTCTGTGGTAGCCGGGGAGGAGACCAGTGAACCCGGCGGAGTTGAACTGAGTGAACAGATAGCGGGTATGGAAGGTTTTTATCTCGTTTATTTTTCTTAAAATAACTTTGGTAAATAGTGTAAAAAGAGACAGTAGGTGTGATGTCGCACCCGCTGTCTGTTGTTCTCCTATTAATCTAAATAAAAATTTCCCCCGGTGTCGCACCCACTGTTTGCTCAACCAAAACCGTAACCGAGGCCTGAGCAATGTCGATAGCATTATTTTTTTAATTTATAAAAATTACCAAAAGAAGAATCGATGTCGGTTCCATTTACAGTAGTTCGGAATAGAATGCAATTTTCAGGCAACTTGCCCATATTTCATCAACCAGATTCAGCAACCCGCCTATATTAAAAAAATGACAGTAAACCATATTCATAAACCTGATTCATATCTAACATTTTCTAAATCATATTCATGTATACCAGATTCACGAACAAGATATATCTAACATATTCCAAATCAGATTCATAAATCAAAGTACATAATATCAATTTTTTTTACCAAACACATATTCATGTTTGGGGCCGATTCAGCCGGTGGTTTGAGGTGGAGGAGAATCAGAGCATCATTGTAGTGGGGAATCAGAGCGACATCGTAGTGGGGAATCAGAACGATGAGTTTGGCGTGTGCGGCGCACTGAGACTGGTGGCACGGTGAGACTGGTGGCTAGGCGAGTCGAGGTTAGACAACGGTTAAGACCTGGACGACGACCTGCTATTACTATTTTAGGAAATGGGCCAAATTGGGAATTTGGCCTAAATTGGTAGCTACGACGTCGCAACCACTGTCTACTCAGCCGAAACTGCTACCAACGTCACACCGCATTCTGTTCTAACCAAAATCGGATGAGATAGGTAACCGAAGGTTGACCTACGTCAGTGATATTTTAGTTGTGGTGCTAGTTTGACTGACGTCAGCCATTTTTTCTGTCATTTTTTACTTCAATTTTTTGACCTTTTACCTCAGTTAAAAAATTGAGGTAAAAAATTTACCTCTTACCCTTTTTTCAACCAAGGTAAATAATACTTTTTACTTCATTAATTTTTTTCAAATACCAAAAATAAAATAACTAATGTAAAAAGTTTGAAGTAAAAAGTGAATTTTCTTGCGGTGTTTTTTGTTGCTTTTTTCAAGTCACGATTGACCATAAATTTCAAGCATAATAAAAGTAATAATATCATCAAGTGAAATATTTTTAAATTTTCTTCAAGATTCATCTCTTAAATTAATATTCATGCTCTATCATTATACATTACTTAATTTATTAATGATAAAACGTAACTTGAGAAAAATGATCAGAAAGTGTAACCATCGATTTAGATGTGACCGAAGGATTATTATTTTAATGTGTTAATAAAAAAACAAACATGAGTTGAATCTCATGACATTGCGTTTGGATTACTTCTAGGCCCCAAGAGATTAATAAAACATATTCCCACTGTCCTAAACTAAGATTCACAGAATTTTTTTCACAGTTTTCAATAAGTATGTTTGACCGTTAATATATCTAACTATAATAACGACAAATAAAAAATTGATATGTATAAACTATTTCCTACGAAGAATTAAACAATATCACATACGATAATATTATTATTAAATATGTGGTTAAAGTTTGATAATGTTGACTGCCAAATAGTAAGTGTGCAGTTTAGCGTGAGACAGAGAGAGTATTTATTTATTTTATTAATAAAATCATATATAAGGGCCTAATTTATTATTTAGTCTGATACCGCAAAATATTTTAGACCAGCTTTGCCAAACAAAAAAATGAAGAAATTGTTACCCCAGAAAATCAGAGTTTAAATAAATAAGAGAATATCAAACCATTGATCAGAAGCCAAAAGATATTCTTGAAGTAAAACATCCGTGCACTCTTTTATGAAATCCCATGCCGCATATACGTGTCGTTCCGTGGTTAAGGTGGCTCCGACTGGAAATTATAGTATGTAAATCTCACCAATCTTGGTATGTGTTATAGAAGCCTTTCACGTTGAATTCACCCCCTCAATCATCTTCTTGTTCAAGAGTTAGAGATGGAACTCATTGGACTGTCCAAATGGCTAGATTCTAAATCATACACGTGAAAAATGTACGAGATACAACCAATTTAAATTAGGGTTCAGATCTTACAAAAGTGCTTTATTATGGGGGGTGATTTGACCCCCATTGGATGTTCAATGGGGATAATCTTACGAGTGGAAGCAAAGGAGGGAGAACGCATTCTGGAAATGCATCCTCGGGGGGTTTTATTTATTTTTATTTTTGATTTTTTCTTATTTGAAAATTTAATAAAAAAGAAAAATTGAGAAGAAGCATTTCAATAATGCGTCTTCAACCTGAATTAAATTTTTTATTAATTATTCCAAAATTATTTTTAAAAAACTAAAAAATGAAGAGGACACATTTCAAGAATGCGTCCTCGTGTCCTCTGAAATGATTTTTTTTTAAATTTTAATTAATTTTCAGAAAATTCAAAAAAATTAAAATAAATGAAGAAGCATCATCCTCTAAAGTAATTTTTTGTTTTTAATTTGATTAATTTTCTGAAAATATTTTTAAAAAATAATTATAAATTTAGAGGATGCATTTTTCAAATGAGTCCTTAATTTTAATTAAATAAATGTATAATTTTTTTTTCTGAAAAAGGTTTAGTAAAAAATTATAAATGAAGAGGTTGCCTTCTCAAATCGCTTCTAATTTTAATTTAATACATATATACATGTATATATTTTCCTATGAATTAAAGAATTAATCATTCCTTGAATAACATAGTTCTTTTTTATTTTGAATTGCCTAGTACTGTTTTCATTTGAAAATTGTCTATTGCCCGTTAATGTTTATTTTCAATGTAAGAAATAGAGTAGTAGTTATATTGATTATTCCAGAAAAAAATTAAAAAATTAAAAATAAAGAAGATGCATTATAATAATGCGTCCTCTAATTTTAATTTTAATTTATCTAATTTAATTTTTATTTTGTTTTTGGTAGTAGGAGTAGAATTTTTTGTAATACATATTCATGTATTTAATATATTATCAATTTTTATTGAATGTGTTGGTTAAAAAACTAAAATAGCGATCACGTCCTCTTTATTTAAATTATTATTTTATTTTATGTATTTTGAAATAATAGCCCTCGGAAAGTAACTTAGAGAATTTGTTGTCTTACTATTTATTTTTTGTTTGTATTTTCTTATGTTTATGGTATTTTTGTATAACAAAGTTTAATATATATATATATATATATATATTTTCATATGAATTAATGAATTAATCATTTCTTGAATAATTTAGTTTTTATTATTATTTCGTATTGCCTAGTATTGTTTTCATTTGAAATTTGTCTATTACTTGGTAATGATTATTTTCAATGTAGGAAATAGAACAGTAGTCATATTGAATGTTTATTTAATTTGTGGAAAATAATAATAAAAAATATAAATAAATTCATATATGGTTTAGTAGAAATGTAAGTATTAGTAATACAATGTTAGTCGAATGTACTAATGATGCCCTTCGATTATCCTTACAAACAATTTAAACTCCAATAAATTTCATTCAACATATACCATGTATTTCCAAAATTTCTCTTCAAATATTTTCGTTCTTCATACAATATATTGCTGATAAGATTCTTCATTTCTCAAGAGAAATAAAAAATTTCCAATCCATTTCATACAAAACTTACAATGTATTCCAAAGATTTTTCTTCACATATTTTCGCTATACAAAGAACGTAATGCCAATTATTTCTCTGACATAATTTTTATATTTGGGGGGACACTAGTGTAGACACTACTACAAACTAAGGTTAATGTAACATTTTCCTTGCAATACTTATTTAAAATGATACAATATCTTATAAAGTGTCACACTAATTTTTGAAAAGTGTTACATAAATATTGAAAAGTGTTACCTAAAATTTAAAAAGTGTTACGTTAGGTCTAATGTAACATCGCCTAAGGTAATACTTGTAAAAGTGTTACTTTAGGTACTATTTTAACACTTTGAACATATTGTAACTCTTTTACAAGTATTACCTTAGGCGACGTTACATTAGATCTAATGTAACACTTTTTAAAATTTGGGTAACACTTTTCAATATTTATGTAATACTTTTCAAAGGTTTTAGTAACACTTTATAAGCTATTGTAACATTTTAAATAAGGTATTGCAAAGAAAGTGTTACGATAGCTCTAATTTGTAGTAGTGGGAATTCTATGATGAATACAGCCAACCAATTATATATTATATGGTATCAGAGTCTAAAATCCTGAAACCTCTGAAATTTGAAAAATCCTAAATTTTCTGTGTCAATCTCCTCCGCTGCTTGCCTCTGCAGCCTCACTCTTGAGATCGCCACCACTGACCAACACTCACAGTCGACTGCATCAGTAAGTCACCGATCATCATCGATCCACCAACTGCATCTGAGCTGGCTCTTTCCCAACCACGCGTCGCCGCATTCAATCACGCGTCGCTGCCATTAGATCAACGCCGCCACCGTCGCTGCGCCTTCATTGCTCAAATGTCGATAGATTCTGACTCTGCCTGTGATGCCCCCAGAAATCGCTGCCAAAGTCGAGGCTCAATCAACTGTGATGCCGCCGCCCGTGACGTACTTGCAGCTCTGCTTGGTTAGTTGCTAGTTCACGTTGACAGCTAGCAGTCAATGCAGATAGGACGCCCGATTAACTCTCCGTACTATCTCGACACTTCCGATCACCCTTAACTTGTGATCAATCCTGTGATCCTCAAAGGAGAAAACTATAAAGAATGGATTACTGCCATCCGAAGTGTGCTACTTGATAAGAAGAAACTTGGTTTTGTTGATGGAACCATTTCCCGAACCCTGATTGACGATCCTGATTATGAAGAATGACCTGGAGTTATTGTTATGCTTGTTTGCTGGATCCTTCAGACTGATGATCCTCTCTTCTCTACCTAATGATTTATGTTTATGATATTATCTAGATTGGCGATGTCCTTGCTCTTC
>JAUOBV010000010.1:3668095-3688172 GCA_032360425.1 Rubia occidens
ACAAAAATATAGGGTTACTTTTGCACTTTCATATTTTACAAGGTCATTCCTGAATTTTCTCAATCTTATAAGCTCATTTTTGCACTTTTTTTCTTCTCGTTTTAACCTTTGGTAGTGAAATTATCATGTTGATACTGTTAGATTTGTCTTATTGTGTTTTTTATTAATTTTTATTTTTTATTTTTTTACTATAAATATCTAAGAATATTATTTGTCATACATACTTTAAATCAACTGTCAAAAGTTGAAGTGTGCAAATTAATTTACCTAGATTGGGCCGTCCGATTTGAAAAGAAATTATTCAAAGTGGAGCCGTCAACAGAGAAGTGCCAAGCCCTGACGTCTTCCACCGTAGAAGCTCCTAATATGCAAAGGGGCTGTCTGATTCGAAGAGGGGACGTCGACGAAGAAACATCAGCTTCGTCGATGGGTGAAGAATAAATTGATGCCATCTCCTCCGCTGCTTTTCTTCGCTATCGTCATCTGTTGCCATCGCAGGCACGTGTTTACACACGCATATCATCTTCTTCCTAGACGCGAGTGAATCTAACGCGTCTGGCAAAAAATCAAAGCAACACCGTCGCAGGAGCCTCGCTATGGATGCATCATCGTTGCTCCCCACGTCCTCCTCCGCAGAAGCTCTGCCTCTAATTGATCTCGCCTAGTACGAAGCGGAAGAAGAAGAAGAGTTGTCGATTGCAGAGCAGAAGACGATGGAAGAGCGTGGGGTTTTAATAGCAGCGGAGGGGACGGTGATCAGGAGCGCCGATCAAAAAAAAGAAATGGAAAATAAATGTTTTTAAATCAGTGAAATTATGAAAATACCCCTAACCATATCGGAAATAATGTTGATTTTGGGGACCAAAAGAGGAAAACTACCTAAAACCCATCTGGAATCTAGTTTTGGAGACCGAAATTTTCATTTTGAATTTTTGGGGCACTGTGGTTTTGCTTTCGGGACCAAAAGATGGTATAAGATACTATGTAAGAGACCAAAAAAACAATTTATATTTTTTAAAGTTATTTTGAAAAGTTATTATTTGTCTCTTTTTTTAAGGTAAAAAATGTAATTTTCATTCATTGACAAAAGGTGCTACAAAGGATAAGTTGTTCACCCACTAAAAAACAGAAGAAAATGTGCATCTATACACCTCAGTTCTTTGTTTTGTGCACATATACCCTCCAATTTTTTGAAAGTGCATTTGTACCCCAGGTGACATCTAGAAAATTGGTAAATTTGGTCATTATGGGACTCAAAGAAAATAATTATTTTCCCCCTAAAGAAAAAATCAAAAATTAGAAACCAACTTCGGATTTCGCCCCATATTTTGAATCCATTCGAGTAATCCAACACATATGAGGGAAATCTGCTGGAATTAAGGTTGGAAACAGGAACTAAAACTCCCTTGCCAAGTCGCGGATGAAGAGCTTTGAATTCTAGTCCAGCTAGCACTGTTCTTTAACTCAAATTTTGAAAAAATAATTTTTATATCGATGTTGATGAAGGGTGAGCCCTAATTCAATGAAGGGTAAAATGGTCCTTAGATTTTCAAAAATGAAGTGGATGTTATTTTGGTAATTTCAATATTGGTCAATATCGGAAAATAATAGGTCAACGTCGGACTCAGGCAGGAGGAGTATGAGTTTTTAAGTCACAGTTAATTCAGGGGTATTTGTGCACTTTTGAAAAACTGGAGGTATATGTACACTAACCAAGAAATTGGGGTATGAATGCATTTTACCCAAAACAAAAACTTCAGCAGTTTTGACATGTTGAACTAAATTGTGAACAACAATATTTGCATGTCTCTTTATCCATAATAGTTCTAGATATCAATAACTAACTATTTCTTCGATGATTGAGCCAAAATCAGTAAATCTTCATTAATCATTATAATTTTTGCAGCTTTTATGACAATTTGCGCATATCCTCGTATATTATTAAGATATATTCCCTCCGTTCCACTTCATATTTCCTAATTTGACTTTTGGAAATCAATTGTATCAATTTTTAAATATTAATATATTTATTCACATGTGTAAAAAAAATCTGAAAAAATAATAATTTATAAATATATAATAGGATGAAATCAACAACATATAACATGATAATAGTTTTACATATACAATAATAGAATTTAATGATCCAAATTGGCTAAGTTTGACTTGCAAAAGTCAAATTAACTAATAGGAAATGGGACGGTGGAAGTATGCTCTTATTGAGAGATGTCAGCAAACTTGTTCTTAGAGCGATGGTTTCTGCATGTTTCACCATATGGATGAAGGTTATATGTTGGGATTCTCCAAACACCCACTCTCTACTTGAGGAACGGATATATCATTCTAGACAAGTGCACTTTAAAAAATATTGTGGCATCAAAGAAGAGTGCATTTCCATTTGTAGGTAGAGCAGTGCTTGGCATGTATACCTCTTGAGAGAATGATGAACCAGAAAGCATGACACGAAGATCATGAAGAAGATGGGTTAGCCAAACAATCTAAGATGTTGTGTTGGCGAGAGCCCTGTACTCAGACTTTGTACTCGATCTAGAAATCGTGGGCTATTTCTTGGCACTCCAGGAAACAAGGTTTCCACCAAGAAAATTAGCATAATCATAAGTGGATTGACAGGTCTCCAAACAACGAGTCTAATCAGCATCAAAATAACTTAAAACCTCACGAGAACTGGAAGATCGAAAAGCAAGGCCGAAACACAGAGTACCTCGAACATATTGAAGAATCCAAGTAACCACAGAAAAATAATTGCCACCGGGATCCTGAAGATACTGACTGACTATGTTGACCGCAAAGGCCAAATCAGGATGAGTAATGGTCAAGTACTGTAGAGCCCCAATAAGAGAGCGATATAGCGTCAGATTCCAAAATGGAGGGCTGGTGGAGCTGTGAAGCTGCGAGCCTAGTACAAATGGAGTGGAGACTAGGTAGCATTGGACATCTCGGCACGACATACTTAGCTTGGTTAAGAAGTAAACCCGAGGCCAAAGGTGTAACTTCTAAACTAAGAAAGTAGTGAAGAGTGCCCAAATCCTTTATGGCAAACTCCTGATGCGTCTGAGCGATGAATTATCGTAACAGAGTCGGGTCGTTACCTGTAAGGATGATATCATCAACATATACCTACAGATATAGCAGTGACGAACCCCGAGACAAAACAAAAATTGAAGTATCAGCGGAGCTGCAGATAAACATGAGATGAACCAAATAAGTATTGAATTGCTGGAACCAAACCTGCGGAGCTTGCTTAAGACCATAAATGGCTTCTGCAAGCGACAAACATACTCCGAATGAAGCGGGTCCTTATAACCAACAAGTTAGGCCATATAGATCAGAGCATCAAGAACGTCATTAAGAAAGTCATTCTTGACATCCAACTAATTAAGAGGCCAGGGGCGCATCGTAGTAATAGCTAGAATAGTACGAACTGTGGATGCTTTGACCACTGGACTTTTGGTATGGTAAAAGTCAAACCGCGGAATCTACAAAAACCTTGCGCCATAAACATAGCTTTATGACAATCATTAGTCCCATATAGTCGATACTTTAGTCCGTAAACCCCTTTGGAGCCAACAATGTTGATGTCTGATGGGCGAGGCACCAAATCCTAGGTGCACTGTCAACGAAGAGTTTTCATCTCGTCACCTATGGTAGAAACCAAAGCCAGATCCCGAAGATAAGTGCGATAATTTGTGGGCTTCGATTGAGCAAGTAGGGCAGCAGTAAGATCGTAAGAAGAAATATCAGAATAATTCCTATGTTGAATAGCCCCGATTGCCAATCGAGTAGCCATCCGATGAGTGCAAGTCTGAGGTGGAGAGACTGGAGGAGCAGTCGTGACCAACGAAGGGGCCGGTGAGGTGTCCGGCAAACCGGATGGGCTGGTTAATTAACTGAGTAAGCTGGTCGATGGCTAGATAGGTTGAACAGGATGCATCGGAACAACCACTGGATGGTATAAATTGGCGGAGCAGATATAACAGTGTACCGTAGTCGGTGAAGATGATAGCATCGATGAGCCATTAGGGTTGGCGACCGAAGTGACAAACTAAGTAGGAGGAGTTGCCACCGTGGAAGAAGCAGGAATATCAACTGATGAATCAGCGGAATCCAAAAGGTAAAGATGTCCAGAGATAATGGAGATATTGAAATAGAACCAACGTTATAAGGGAAGAAAGTGTGGTCAAACTGAGCATGTCTTGTGACATATATCTTTCCAAACGTAGAACCCAAACATCGATATTCTTGTATTAGGAGTCTTATCAAAGAAAGATACATAACAAATTGCGAGGAGCGAGTACATGAGCAACATATGGACGAAGATAAGGGTACACACGATAACCAAATACATGGAAGTTCGTGTATATAGGAACCCGACCATTAATAACTACATATAGTGATCGTTCGTCAAGAACGGGAATGGGAAACCGATTTATGGTATAAGCAGCTGCAGCTAAGGTGTGAGGCCAATGGGAGAGAGGTACATGAGAGTGGTACAACATTAAAAAAAACCATCTCAGCAATTTGGTGGTGCTTGCCCTCAGCCCGACCGTTCTGCTCAGGAGTATACAGGTAAGAAATATGATGATGAATGCCCTTTGTCTGAATGTGAGAGCGTAACCGACCATTTACGTTCTCAGTCCCCCCATCACTCTTAAACACTTTAACGGTGGAAGACAACTAGTTCTCCACAAAATCTTCAAACTGGCAAAAACATCCCGAAAATCATGTTTGCGACGCAGTGGGTAAAACCACAAGGGTCGGCAATGGTCATCAAGGAAAATGGCATAGTAAGAGAAACCATCAGCAGATAAAATAGGAGAGGGCCCCCATAAGTCCTAATGAACTAGATCAAGTACCCTAACAGCATGTTTATCATTTGAATGAAAAGATAATCGCTTCCCTTTAGCCTTTTGACACGCATCACAAAAAGTAAGTTTAGGATAAATTGATAAGACAGATAAAGATCCAGAATCTTGCAAACCAGAAATAACGGAATGCGAAACATGACTAAGTCTATCATGCCAGGTTTCAAAAGATGCATGTGACTTATGTGATTCCACAGTAGACAACAAAACAGATGTACCATAATCTAAAACATCCTCAACATGACTGTGACCCAAGGTTTCCATAGTGATTTTATGTCGGACAATAAGTACATTATAAAGAGACAAAGACTTAGAAATATGAGAATCATTGGCAAGAGTAATAGTGTGGGGGGAACCATTACCAACATATACGCAGGAAGAACCATCATAAGGTGTCACATGATGAACAACAATGGGGGAGGATGCCATGTGTTTTGTGGCGCCAAAGTCTACAACCCACTTAGAACCACAAAATGTGCCATAATACTGAATAATAAAACAAACTGGTTGTGCACAGTAAAACAAAATATGCAAGATTGAACTCGTTTAATAAACATGCGCTAAAGAATGTGCCCGCGCATGGAGATGACGCGCCGAAAGAGCTAACCCGCCTGGTGATCTACCTGCGTGTGAAACGAACGCACGTGTGGGAAGCTGAGAGATTGCGCGTGAGGAGCACGCGCCAATAATCTTCTTCGCTGCCAAACCTCTTTGCAGATGTCGTCGGAGATTGGGATCCGAGATCGCAGATTAATAACTCATCACAATGAACACTCACCAACACTCTCACTTTTTCAATTTTTACATAATATAATCGCTCTCTCCCCTCAATTACACTACCAAAACTCTCCTCTCCAATTTAACTTCACAATCATAACTCAATTTCACGTCATCATTTTTATCCTCACATCATTCTCAACAATTGTTGAAATTTGAATTAGGTAAATCCATTTTCAACAATTCAAATCAAACCAACTATAAAAAAAATATTGTAAGGATGAAGGAGAGAAAAATTGAATTTGGAAGTGATGTGAGAATGTATCAATGTTGGTCTCTATTTATAGAGAATTTTTTTTTTTGAGAATTTTGGTGTTATTTTTTAATTTTATTTTTTTGAAAATAATTGTGTTTTACCCATTTAAATCCGTTGGAGCAAAAATACAAATTAGAAAACACATGGCACAATACTATTGGACTAGAGTATACAATTTATCTCACTTAATAGGGACCCACCCATGTGATGAATTGAAAGACTTTTGGAGATGCATCTCCTCCTCTCAGGTCTTTATTTTTCTCCCACTCATAGTCACCAAAACCCCATCATTGTAGCCCATTACTCACCAACACCAAGACACCCCTCCCCCAATTGTAAGAGCATCTACAACCATCGGTCTACAAAACTCACAAACACTTCAACTTTTTTAAAATTTTAAATAATATAATCACTCTCTCTCATCAACTACACTTACCAAAACTTCTCTCTCCAATTTAACTCCACAATCATAACTCAATTCCACATCATCACTAGTATCCCCACATTATTTTATATTTCTGTTACACATTTTTATACGGAGTTGCTACAATAAAATTTGAATTTGATTGTTGGGACGGATATTTTGAATTCGATGAATTTGAGTTTGTCGATTGATTATTGAAATTTGAATTAGGTTAATCAATTTTCAACAATTCGAATCAAACCAACAAACTACAAAAAAATCATGAGAATGAAAGAAGGGGAAATAGAATTTGAAAGAGATGTGAGAAATGTATCAATGTTGGTCTCTATTTATAGAGAAAATTTTTAAAATAATTTTGGTGTAATTTTTAAATTTTATTTTTTTTGAAGATAATTGTGTTTTGCCCATTTAAATCTGTTGGAGTAAAAAATAAATTAGAAAACACATGACACAATACTATTGGACTAAAATATACAACTTATTTTATTAAAATCTTCAACTCATCAATGAGAACTCAGCCATGTGATGAGTTGGAGATAGTTTTGGAGAGTGTTAAAATGCATCCCCTCCTCTCTGGTCTCCTTTTTTCTCCCATCCACTCACCAAAACTCTACCATTATTTTTTATCACTCACCAAAACCCCATGTAGAAACTCTCATTGTAAATAAGTGCTCTTATATAGATAAATAGAAATGCTCTTGTTTTTCAAATCTGAAATTAATTTTGTAGCGTAGATGACACAATATTGCGGATGTAGCTTATGATCTTCCCCATGAAGAAGTGTGTTTCTATGATGGCAAATTTGCGATAGCATTATAGCAATATAATTTGGATCCATTCCTAAAATCAGATCTTGAACCCATAAACTTACACTTATTTGTAGGAATCTGAATATATTTTCATGTAAGTCCGCAAACCAAATTTGATGTGCTGAAGAGTTGTGGAAAAATGGGTGTGCCGTGGAAATTTCCTCCATTAAAAGAGTAACCATTTTCACTTGATATGTACGTTTTAGTGTTTCACTTTGATGTTTTTCCTATTTTAAATCGATTTATATTTGATTTTTAAATTATTTTAATCAATTGACATTTTAAATTATATATGATGATTTTTCAATATATTACTTTCATATTTTATGTTTTTTAAATACTAATATAATTTAGTATTTTTAAATTTTAAACTTGTGATGATTTTAAGATTTGGAATGATGTTATATTGTTGTTTTATTTTGTTTAACTATTTTGAGTTTTACAGAATTATGATGAGAATTTAATTTTTCTCATTCATGTTTTACAGCTTTATAGAATTATGATGTGCTTTTAATGTTTTAATTTAATTTTTTACTCTTTTAATTTGATATAATGTTGATTTCATGTTTAACCATTTTTATTTGATGTTATAAAAAAATTATAATATTCTACACGTGCTTTTAATATTTAAATTCGATGTTTTACATTTGATGTTTAAGCCTTTTATTTAACATTTACGTTTTAGTATTTTAATTCGATGTTTTAATATTGTATTTTTATTTTCAAAATTAGTGTACTTTTTTTAAATTAAAAATCATGCTTTATATGTACTTTTATTCTTTTAATTCGATGTTTTACTATTTTATTATGATATAATATTTATTCAATGTTTAACCATTTCATTTGATGTTTACTTTCTAGTATTTTGGTTTGATGTTCTTAACTACTATATTCTTTTAAGGCAAACTCTTGGGAAAGACCGTCTTTCTATAGGCTTATGGAAAGACGGGTTTTAATTAAAATAATAAAAGGTAAAAAGTCTTAGATGCAAAGTTAAAAATTTATTATGCAACGTGTAGTAGTTATAAAGTTTATATCCCAATTAAAACAACCCAAAACATTTATCTTCATTTTTTTCTAATTTGCACTTTAAACCTTGATTTTTCCATGCTTTATGGAAAGACCGTCTTTCAAGAGACGGACTCTTTTTTTAATTGATTTTTTCTATTTTAGATTAAAATTACGCAATGGACCATTTCCATTTGTTTATTCGATGTTTAGATGTTATTAAAATTAATGTATTTTAAAATTTGAATTAATTTTATTCGATATTTAACCATTTTTCATTTGTCGTTTACGGTTTAGTATTTCAGTTTGATGTTTTTAACTATAGTATTTTTTTAATTAATTTTTTCTATTTTAAATCTGATGGGTTCAATGACAATATAACCATATATTAGGTCCAAAATCAAATGACTCATACCCGCCCCATGATTTTTCCCCAAATTCATTTACCCTAACTCGATTTTAACCCAAAATGTTTGCCGGATTTTCTCCGTCGCCGGCGTGTTCATCTTCTCGGCGCTTTGAATTTGACGAAAACCGAGCTCGAAACAGCAGCGAATGTCGCCTCAGTCGAATTGACGAAAATGATGGTGAATTCCTCTATTTTGACGACACTAAATCAGAGTTATATTGGATGAACGGCGAGATCAAGCGACGGCGATATTGAGTGCGTTTTGGACGAATGAGCGACGAAGAAGGAGAGGCGGGGTCGGAGAAGAACGACGAAGAAGGAGAGGTGGACAAGAAGAAGTGGTTATGGAGGTTGGATCTTTGTCGGAGAAGGATGTGTTTGGTTGGGTGAATTGAGGAATTTGACGGAGAAGACGATTGAGCAGTGATGGAAAGACGGAGAAGAAGGTTGCGTTGTGGAACGCCGATGAGATTGAGCTTGGCAGAACGTCGAAGAATTGGTGGAGTGGAGTGCAGTGGAGAAGGAGTAGCCGGAGAAGAGGATAGTTTTTTCGTTTTTGCATGTTAGACCCTGATATTTCTTACAAATGTTAATTTTGACTCCGAAAATGTAATATTTAAGTTGAAACTACCAAATTTCATTTTTCATATTTTTAATTTTTTGTATTTGTAATTTAGTCCTTGGTTTGGACGGTATCTCAGAAGACAGACACATAAAAGGTAGTATGATAAACTGAGAGGAAAAAAAATACAGTACACAAGTATAAAACCTTACTCGGGTACTTATAAAACTGGTAACTATACATTACAATGGCAGGAGTCAATAATGAAGTTTTTTTCTAATATTGAAAACGGAAAGACACCAGATTTTTAAGAGATGAGACAAACCTATAGGATCACAAAAAATAATAATTGCAGAATGTGAAGGGTATTACAGTCACGCAAAAAACTACTCACTCTGGCCCAATTCTATTTGAACTTCTACTTTTTTTTATATCATTCCCTATCAAAATTTGATCGCAAATTTGATTAGATTTATGAATAATAATCTTATCGTATATGATATTATTTAATTCTTCGTAACAACTAGTTTTTAAATATCTACTTTTTATTTGCCGTTATTAAACGTAAGCAAAGAGATATTAACGGTCAAACATGTTTCTTGAGCAACATGATGATGATTGCAATGCAAATCCAGATGGGACGGAGGGAGTAATCGCTCATTTTTATTCATCCATGCAACCGCAGAAGCGTACAGACGAGCAAAAGATACGTCAAATGTAAACATTAGTTCAACAACAAAACCTCGAACTATACTATGACGAACAGAACATCTGTAATTGAAAATTAAACTAGCCAAACATTTAAGGTTAGCAAGCCATTAAGCTGACCAGCCTAGAAGAGACATGGACAAAAATATTCTATCTCCTTTTACTTCTATATGTTTTGTAAGTATACAAACAATAATGTCAGGTAGCAGCTAAAACTGCTATGTCAAGCAGCCAAACCCGTGCTATAGGCAATTTGTTAACAGCAAAATTCATCAATGTATTATATCATCCCAAAATCTTTCTGCCCAAAAAGTACTCTCCAACGGCCAGATATAGATGCTCTCCCAGCACCACATCAACTGGAGGCTGATTCTCGATGCATCTAACTGTAATCTGCACACAAAAAAAACAGAAGAATTCTACTTAGATTAGAACCAGCAATTCCGTAAAGCAATTGCAGAAAAGTAGTCTGTGAAGAACTAACCTTTCCCTTTCCAGCCTGGAATTCTGACTTCAATTGGCTAAAATCTCTCATTAATAAATATGCCTGCAAGTCTTTTCCATACTTTGGATTTCCTGCAACACAAAAAATATTCAGAATAATATTAAATACAAATTATCAAATTGAGACATTCACAATAATGTAGCATTATCACCTTCATATAGTGCAACAATAGCATCTGGAACAAACACTAGAGACGGTCTTGCCAATGTAATAGCGAATGAGAAATTAGAGATCCCATAGAATTTCTCCTCACCAAGAATAACCTGAAATATGCCACGTGATTCTGAGTCAAAATTGTTAATAGACAAAGAATTATGGACTCTGCCATTCATGTGTATAAGTCATATTAATTTACAAAAACCTAGTAAAAGAAGTCATATTAATGTCCCATTCCAAACCAACCACATATGATTACGCAGTTTTATTAATTTTGAAGCATAACAAGTTCAGACCCACAACAAAACAGCATACTGTAAGAAATTTACTTACAGCATGTGGTGGAATATATGTGGAAGGTAGCAAAGGAGAGCCAAGAGCGCCCCTGATGTTTGCTTCCTGGGACTCCAGAATCCGCTGAGGAAGGGACTTATCCTCATCCAACGATTCATAGAATACCTCCACTGTATCAGTAGGTTCAAGACCAGCTTTCTTCCTTAACTTTTGGATCCTGCTGATAACCTCTCGAGTAACTCCAGCTTCAAGCAATGATTCATCCTGGCGCAAATCCAATACCACCAAAACATCACCATCCCCTGCTGCATCCATGTCCTTCTCACTGATGTCATCAGGACGTTTGAATCCTCGAGTGATCTTTATCTCACTGAGCTTTAGAGGGAATGAAGCAACAACTTTTTCTCCAGATCTCTCAAAGTCCAATATATCTTCAGTTGACATGGCCTTAACCTCTTTTGTAACAGCTCCCATTGACTTGCCCAATCTTTTTCCCAAGGCACTGAAATCAGGTTCCGCGCAAAGTGAAGCATACTTCAGAGTATCATTGCAAGGGACCAAGCACTTAACATTCAGTTCCTCAAGGACGTATTCTTTCAGTTTACCAGTAATGTCATCAAGAAATTCATTATCAGGATGAACAATGACCATCTCCCCAAGTGGAGTTTTAAGAGGTTTATTGTGACGCTCACGGATATTGCGTGCAAGGTCAATTATAGTCATCATCCGGCTCACGCTTTTCTGAATGCGCTCACCTTCCTTCCCATCAACCGCTGAAGATGTTTCTACGCTGCATTCACCTCCCTGCACTACTTTCTCTTCAGTTCCTCCAGGGAAATTACAGTAGTGAACACTTTCTTCTGATCCATTGTAAACTTTACGCAAGTTCTGATAAAGAACCTCAGTGAAAAATGGCGTGAAAGGAGCCATCGCTTTGCATGCTGTTAGCAGCACATGGTAAAGGGTTGAAAGTGCAATTCTACAATCTGTTTCGCCAGTGCGACCTTTAAGTCTCTTTCGGTTGAACCTAACATAAATGTTCGTCAGGTTATCCAGAAATTTGAGAAGTTCAGGCACAACCGTGTACAATCTATAAGCATCCATTTCTCTCCGAACAAACTGCACCAAATGGTGAGTTGCTGCATGGATCCACTGATCTAGAACATTTGAAGAGCTCTGGAGAGTGCTTTGATCAATGGGAACAAATGCTGAAAGGCCTTCTACCTCCAGTCTGTTTGCATTTTGAACCAGGAATCTATAAGCATTATACCATGGAAGAAAGACGTCTTTAACCACACTATAAACTCCTTCTTTCTTAAATCGCAGAGGCTCAGCACGAACAACTGGAGAGTTTATAATGTACAGTCGTAATGCATCCGCGCCATAATCATTAATAACTTCCCCAGGAGGAGGATAGTTCTTCAATCTTTTACTCATTTTCTTGCCGTCCTCAGCCAAAACAAGACCATTGCAAATGAGATTTTTAAAGGCAGGTTTGCCAAATAGAGCAGTTGAAAGAACCATGAGAGTATAAAACCTATATACAGAAAAGCAAGACATTTTATCAGGTTTTACTGCATCTCGTAAAATAAAATTAAGTGCATCACAAAAATACCATCTCTACACTACTAGCCTTCACTTAACTCTCTTTAACACTAGGAATGAACTATTATACAGAGTACAATGGATAAAGATCAATTAATAACCCTAACGAGGCCATTGGATTGACTAATATCAAATAGTTTAAGGGCGTGGCAAATCATGAAATAGGTCACCACACTTTAAATGTTGGCAGAGCTACCTAAATAAATGACCTTCTCAAATCATCCATCATGCACATGCATCACAATCAGAACACCAATAAAATCATCAATATATTTTACACATCAGAAAAAAAAATTCTCACCATCCACGGGTCTGATCCAACCCCTCAGCCACAAAATCCCCAGGAAAATTATTTTCAAAGAGTTCCACATTCTCAAACGGATAATGGATATACGCATAAGGCATGGATCCACTTTCGAACCAGCAATCGAACACCTGGCAACAGGATAAGTAGAAAAGTACAGCAAATGAAAACATTATGATAAATTCTAGAGAAAAGTGTTTTTATAACCCTACCTACTTGACATAAGTGCCAATATAACCTTTCAATGTTCGAAAGTGCCAATATAACCCTAGAAAATCAGCGTAAGTGCCAAAACTTATAGGAATGTGCTGACATAACCCTATAAGTTTTATGAATGTGCTGATATAACCCTATAAGTTTTAGGAATGTGCTGATATAACCCATCAGTTTTCATAATGTGATGATATAACCCTACCTATTACGGCAGCGGTGCCGGAAATGGGGTCTGAGGGTTATATTGGCACTTACATTAACTAGTTAGGGTTATTTTTGCACTAAAATTTATCTGAGGGTTATATTGGTATTTACTCAAGTAGGTACGGTTATATTGGCGCTTTACCCTAAATTCTAAGCAATCGAAACTGAAATGGTTTGCAACCCAAAAGTCAACAGAATGTTTGCACAATTAGGAAACCTAAATCTTCCATTCAGATATCATTAATGAATCAGTTAAGCAAGAGCAACAATAACTGCAAATTTAGTAACTTCAACCTAATCTAAAACAACATCAACTTCTGCGGGTGTTACACTTGGTACGTTATATTCTAAGCACCAGATTTAAATGTAACTATTAAGCAAAGAACGTTGGTCTTATATGACCCACACTCAGTTTTTTATTTAATAAGCACCATTTAATGTAATGATTAAGCAAAGAATCATGGTCTTACATCCTCCACACGATGAAGAACGCCAAACTGTTCACCACGAGGAGATGGAATCGTGATGTGATCAATCTTGTGACGATGTAAATCAGTCACCTGCATATTCAAGAGAACATGAGAGGATGAGAAAAGTCTCGTGGTTTATTACAAATTCCAAAAAGAGTACCGAGCAAAAGCACAAGAAAGGAAATACCATGGTGATAACCTTTTAGAAATGGTTAACGCCCCACTACAATCTTCCCAGTTCACTCTAATTTACAATTAGTTTTTGGATATACAGCCATGTACGTAATTTTAAACATGGAATCGAAGCTTTACACAGATGGGAAAAGGCTAACATACATCTGTGCACAAGTCAAATCTAGTATTAGGAAGCAATAATAGTCCAATACTTTCCCAGCTAGCCATATAAACCATTTTCCGTACAAAATAGAAGCTCGCTCGAGTAAAAGTCAAGCCTAGTTCAACATACCTTGACACCAGAAAGTCTCTCCAGTTTTTCAATGGAATCCATGACAACAATATCTTCACCATCTTCACTGATCCAAATGGGGAGTGGAGTACCCCAAAACCTACTTCGACTAACAGCCCAATCTCTCGCATTTTCTAACCAATTATGAAAGCGCTTTTCCTGTAACCAAAAGATAGTGCTGAGTTTCATCATTACATTAGATGTAGGTTTTAATATCTTTTTTTAATTCATGTTGATTAAATAACAAATTTTTGGCTGACCGGTAAAACAATTGACTGCCAGAAAAAAACTGTATTAGCATGAAGGGCTACACGATTGATTGACAAGCTGAGAATAACTTTAAAAGAATAAAAGGAGCAAGGCCATATGAGAATAACAATATTGGTGAATATCACTTATACAAGTAGGATATGATTAACGATTGACTCTGCAACACTCAAAATTTAAAGAACAGTTTCTAACTGTACAAATGAATATTAGGAATACGATTTATATGTCATGGTTTAGTGCAACAGCAGTGAAAGAACAAAACATAAACAATCCACACACTGAATTTAAGGTACATAACAAATCAGGGCCTACATTAATCAGATAACCAGCTCAATGAAGCTAAATAATGTTCTGTACACAAAAAGTATGCAGACATTGATATTAATAGGGAAAACAGATTAACAGGACCCAGTGTTCTCATCTATATGAATGTGAGAGTGAGAAAGAGATAACCTTAACAAAATCTGGTACCCAATAGGTCTGTTTACAGTTCTCCAACAACTGATCTTTTATCTTCTCCACTGCGACAAACCTAACCATAAAAGTTTAAAATCAATTAGTTGAATCAATAAAAACAGAAGAAGCCATTCAGAAAACTAAATTTAATTAATTAATCAAGTGGAATGGAAAGAATAGAACACACTTTGAGTGTGAGGTGAAAATAAATATGCAGACACTAAAGCAATATATTTCCTAAGACTTTTGCTAGTTAGACAACTATTCCCTAAACTAGCACCAAACACCGTAGACATGATGGAAGATACACTGGCACAAACTACCATTTAAAAGTCCTCACTGTAACTAATTACAGCAAACTGATATAGATCCAGTTCCTGGGACAGAAAACCATTATAAACAAGATTAATTTTCCTGCATATTGCTTTTACGGGAAGAAAAACCCAGGTAAAATACCACTTAAACACTGCATAACAGTAAGAATAAGCAATATCAATAATTAGTTTCCACTGGGATTAAAACTCATTAGACATCATTGCACTAAAAAAAACTCGTGCTGAACTTTGAACAAAGCAGATTTAGAGGAGAAATTCTGCACTTCAAAATGGGGAAAAAATGTAACGAAACACAAAAGGATAAGGAATATAAGAAATAGGCATACCAACTGGGAACTGCTCTGTAGATAAGAGGGGTATCTGATCTCCAACAAAATGGATAAGAATGGGTAAAGCTTCCAGTTTTGACAAGCCTACCTTTCTCCTGCACGACAGACACCATATTCTTATTCAATATGAACAATCGAAAACACAACATAAGGAAAAATAATTCGTTAATGAGTATCTTGTAAAATTTGATTAAAAACATTGACCAACTAATAACGAAACTACACCACCCAATCAGTTGATTTCGTTAGCAAAATCAATATACATACATCCTAGCGCAAGCTATCACCAGCAATTCAAAAGAATATACTACATTTATCAAAAATTAATGACACTTTGATCACAAAGAAGCTAATTATATAGTTCTGATCCTTGCCTTCACAGCCAGAATTATATCCTTATCTGCTTCCTTCACATAACGGCCACTAAAGTCAGTAATCCTCTCAGTAAAACAGCCATCATCATCAACCGCTACTACCAACTTCTCCCCCTGCATGCAGCAGTCATGGTGTTAAATTGAAGTTCTAATAAAGCATTGTACAGAGAAACGAATACTAAATCCAAATGTCACAAGAAATCTAAAATTTATATGCACCTTAATAATGATGTGATTGACCATGCAAACACGGTAATCGTCTTCACCAAATGCTGGAGCACAGTGAACAATTCCAGTACCACTGTCAGATGTTACATAATCATCTGCAACTACTTTAAAAGCCACCTCGGAGAAGTCTTTAAAGTAATCAAACAACGGTTCATATCTGCCAAAGAAAATTAACAAATGTCATAACATCAATAGAATATGAGATTTCAATTACAGAAATCTTAGGGTCTATATTGACAAACATGCTGCCATGAGCAAAAGTTATATTAACTGTTCAAAGAAAAGTTAACATAAAAGGTTTGACATTTCAGTGTCCTTTGATTTATGACAGGACAGCAAGCAACTGAAGGACTCAAGAGGAAAACTAGAGATAAATTAGTGAGCTTGTAATATCAGTTCAGTTGCTCCAAGATGCAAAAAATCATGAAATCTTCCAGAAGAGAAAGCAAAAGGAAATGAATGCCCAGAAAAGGCAGGAAATATAGAACTGTTAGGTCTTTAAGAAACTGAATATGTAGCTGCATATATATGCATGCGTGTATGTATATCTGTGTATGAGTTTTTTTGTTTCTACCTATAAAAAGAGAGATACACGCACATAATGTTTACATAAAGCGCATTAACGATGTAAATTGTAATGCAAGACTTCAAATTATATACTACATAGATTTACACGTCACGCGGATAACATATATGGTACAAATAATGAAGCTAGATGGCAAGAGGTGCTTTTACTATATTGTACTACCTCCGTCAAACAGAAAACTTCCTATTTTTTTGTCAACTTTTTTAAGCCATGTTTGACCATAAATTTCAATTAGTATACTGTATACTTAGTCTATAACATTATCATATGAGATATTGTTAGATTCCATGCAATATCTAGTTTTTAAATATCAATATTTTTATACATCATTTGTATATGTGACTAAAGCTATCGGTGGTCAAACATAGTCCGAGAAAGTTTACCAAAAAAAGGAATCTTTCTCAGGGAAGGAGCGCATTAACGATGTAATGCAGAACTTCAAGTTATATACTATATAGATTTACACGTCATGCGGATAACATACATGGTACAAACAATGAAGCTAGACAGGGTGCAAACGATGAAGCTAGACGGTGAGAGGTGCTTTCAGTAAATAGAAGTATAAATTTATCTAAATAGATGGGATTAAAAAGTGGAGGAATAACAATTTTAAATGCCAAAATTTTCAAAAAATTACCATAATTTGTATACAAATTATACTACTATAAACATCATCTTAAACAGATTCAGAATCGAAAAGCAGAAAAACATGTAGTGAGTCCGGTGCTATAATTTAGTTATTTGCTGTACCATAACTGCTCAAGGGATCTGAAATGTTACACGCATAAAATTCAAGTAATTTTATAGTAGCTCATTGCATTCAACTTATTCAGAATAAGCGATAAAGAACTAATTGTTAACCAGATTCACCAAACAAATATAGTATGACTGTTGAAGAATTGTTAAGAAAAAAACCACACATAGCAACATTGAAGTGGAAGTGAGAACTCACCTTTTTCCTACAAGTGAATCCCCTGAGAATTTTTCTATCACTTCATAAGTAGCTACATCCTTAGCTTTACCACTAGAAGACTTGGTCTTAGATTTTGGATCCTCGGAATGATTAACAGCTCCATTTGGCGCGGCACCCTTTTTGGCTTTTTCAACAGGGAGCTCTGACAACCGCGATTCTGCAACCACATAAATCTTTCCATTGAACTTGTTCCGTACCTGGTTTTTTTGCAACTCAATGTCAATTATCAAGTACAAGCTAAGAAACAAAAGGCACGGGTTGAATACTTCTAGACACCCAAATATAACAGATCAAGAGGAAACTTCAGAAATATACTACGGGGCATTTATTACTATATAAAGCCCCACCTAAGACAACTGATAACAAACATAACCAATTTTGACACACACAACTTCCCTTTAGTTTAAAGTAAGCAAAAGTACAAGACTAGGTGCATAAAGTATTAATCAAAATCAGGCATATGTTACACAAGACTTCTCTAAAGAGCAAAAGAAGTCATCACTTGTGCGGCCAATCACTATTCATAAAGTTGCCATGTCAAGTGAATAAGGAAGAGCATATTACTAAATCTGAGGGTGGTCAAAAGCATAGAATTGCAGCTACAAACCTTAAGATACACAAAACTCTTGTTGACACAAAGAGCCAGGTTACTAGGTAGTGTCCATGGTGTCGTTGTCCAAGCTACCAGAGATGCACCATCCTTATCACCCACAATAGGAAAAGACACCATAATCTCGGGATCAGGCACATCCTAAAAAGCCAAAGAAACAGTTCAAAATCAGGAATTTCATGGTTTCTGGCAATACAAGTTTCAGGCTTCTAGCAATCTGTATTCATACCTTGTAATTTGAGTTGGCCTCAAAGTTTGAAAGGGGAGTTTTGCAACCCGTGCTGTAAGGCATAACCTACAATGCAGCATCATCAACAAACAGGTATTAAAATTGAAGTGGGATAGCATGTTCCTTCATCATCAAATAACAGAAAAAGTAGCGAATTCTGAGAAACCTTAAAGCCTCTGTAAACGAGCTGCTTCTCATACAGCTGGCCGAACACCCACCACACACTCTCCATAAACTTCAAATCCATGGTCTTATAACCATTTTGAAAGTCAATCCACCTACCGACCCTCACCACAGTCTTCTCCCACTCCTCCACATACCGCGAAACAATCGAGCGGCATTCTTCATTGTAATTACCGATCCCCATCTTCAGAACATCTTCCTTAGTCTTAATCCCCAAGTTCAAGTCTATTTCATGCTCCACTGGCAGCCCGTGGCAGTCCCACCCGAACCTCCGGGTCACGTGATGGCCCGTCATTGACTGGTACCGGGTCACGATGTCCTTGATCGTTCCGGCGAGAATGTGGCCGTAGTGCGGCAGTCCAGTGGCGAACGGAGGCCCGTCGTAGAAGACGTACTCCGGGAGACCCTTGGTCCGCTCCAGTTGAGTCTCGAAGGCGTGGATTTGGTCCCAGAATCGCAGCACGCCTTCTTCCTGAAGGGGAAAGGAGAAATCCTTCCCCTCGCACACGTCATCCATGTTGTGAAGCTTGGATTCGCAAACTGCGGGGGATGGAGATGGAGATGGAGGATGAAGAATTAAGAGGCTAGGCTTTCTGGGGGTATGGCGTCATCTAGCAGCCAGGAGGTTTTAAGAAGACTGGTGAGGGTTCTCGATTCGGCAGCAGGTTCTCGGTTGGTGTCGAAGAAGAATAATACTAGTACCTCTTAATGGTGTCGGAATAGAGTTTGCACTTCTTCTTCGCCTTCCGAAACGCCGATTTTGTTAGAAAAAATGGCGAATAATATTTCCGGAACAAACGAGAGAGCAGTCGAAGACGGAGATGGAGGAATCGAGAGAGAGCAGTCGAGCGGTAGGAAAACAGAGAGAAGTGGAGAATCTGGAGATGGATGGTAATTGGTAGGAACAGAGAGAGCAGTAGAATGCCTGGGGTTTAGGGTTATATAGTGATCAAAAAGCATCTGAGATTAACCCTAATCAAAGGCTGCACGAGCGCCCCATCCGCCCGACACCAAAGGCATCGATGAAGAGGTAAGTCACGGTAGTCCAGAACCAGAATTATTTGGAGGGTTCGTACTCGTTTATTGTACAAGGGACCCTCGGCTATGCGAGAAATCCCCACCCTACGCTCAAAGAGCTTCGAACCCGGGGTTCCCCTGAAATTCCAAACTCTCAACCATTGGGGTACACCCACGGGTGTAGATTAACCCTAATTAAAATCGATGGTTGAGATTATTTTGTCCCCTTTTTTGGGAAGAAATATGAATGGTTTCTTCTTTTTTTTACTTTTCCTTATAATAGTTAAGATCAATGGAGTCTGTAAAATTACGTGTTTTGACATGTTTTTTTTTCCTTTTCTAAACTTTGAAATTTTAAAAATATTTTTATATTTTTCACATTCAAATAAATGTTATTATTTTTTTTAAATTTTAAAATACAATATTTATATTTT